>BSBK01001487.1:557500-647500 GCA_027943335.1 Chamaecyparis obtusa
ATTCTCAAACCTAAACCATGGAAATAAATAAATCTTTATTTATTTCCTAAAATCCATGTTTATCCTAAGGAAATTCTAGACTCTTCTAGAAAGTCCTAATCCTAATCCTAATCCCCCCTAACCTTGTCACATTCCCTAACCAAGGTTAGCCAACTCCTAAGCTTAACCCAAAGTCAACAAACTTCTAGAGACTTCTCTTACATGCATTAAGTGCATTTAAGGCCTCCTTATCCCTCTTACATGCATTTATCATGCATTTAAGAAGCCCCTCACCCCTTTCTTACACCCTTTGACCTTAGGCACATTTCCCAAATTGTGCATATTCCTCCCATCTTTCAACCCAATGCCCTTATGACACTTGTCATAAGGAGGTGGTCCTGCACTAGCACAATCCATGTGCTCCCCTTTAAATGAATCTTGTCCTCTCTTAAGGATTTTGATCTTGGCCACTCATTCCTCCTTCCCAAATCCTATAAATGCTCCTCATTTCCAAGAGCAAAATAACCATTTTCACCTTTCATTTTAAGCATTGTTATCATGCCCTTTTACTTCTAGCCTTAGCATAATCATCCTAATTTAGCTTACTTTCAAGCATTTTAGCTCATCTTAATATAGCAATAATGGATTAACATAGTTTATTTCATTGTTTTGCATAGCATATCATCATATCACATCTCTATTTGGTTTAAAAACAATCTTAGCATAAACATCATGTAGCTTAATCTTCATTTTAGCATCATTTGATCCTTGAAGCGTTAGGGGCAAATCAGGTGTTCTATACCTATTTTGTGCCACTTTTGGGGTTTTCATGGATCTCAATCTGTCGTAAAATGCATAAGGAACATGCTCCAAGTACTTAGAGAGCACACCCACATCTCCTTAAGCAAGAGCAAATCAAACAGTGCTTGGGTGCACCTATTTAAGCTCAATCGGAGGTGGCTTAGTTTAGAGTTTTACTTATTTTTGATTGATTTCATGCTAGACTAAAATCTAATCTTTGTTTGGCTTGAGTCTTTTCAAAGCAGGTATCCTCAAAAGCCTTGTCCACATTCTGGCACGCTCGGTGGGACCCCTGTCCTGATTATCTACATCAAAATCAACATTTCATGCTCATTTTTCTCTTCTATTTCTGAAAATTCTAGGTCTTAACATTCTATTTCGGGTTAAAGTTGCGCATACATCCTAAAAAATTGCGCATTTATATAAAATTTGGAAAAGCTGCACATACATCATTAAAAACTGTGCATTTGTCAATATAATTGCGCATCTGTAACACTTACTGCGCATTAATTAAAATTTGTGGCACTTTTATCTCAATTAGTTGCACATACATCAAAAAGAGTTGCGCAGGTACACTGTCAAAATTGCAATTTTGTAAAATCACATTAGGACAGAATCATTTGTAATTGCACATACATGCCATATTGTTGCGCATTTGCGCAAAATCTATTTTTATGTTGCTGCGCATCTGTTACTATTTCCTACGCATTTGTTCTCTGTAACTGCGCATTTATTCCAGAAAGAGGTAATCTGATGTTTTTAAAGTTTTTGAGCTTTGATTTTTCTTATAGGATCTAAACTCTGTGTTTTGCAGGTACTTCTTGGAGGGAAAGGAAATCACCAAAATGATAAAACCTTAAGGCTCATGAACCTTCTTGCATGTTTTAGGAACCTCAAACTTTCATTTGGTTGGCTTAAAATAAACCTCAATGCACTCTTGAATGCCTTAACAAAATCTTGCAAAAATCTTTGTTTTTTTTAATGCATCAAAGCTAAATTAGGAACTTGTCTTCTTAATCAAAGCAAATGGTCAAATCAAATCTTGAATGAAACTAAGGGAAAGAACTTAAGTCTAAAGCGTCATTGTCCATTTGAAAATCAAACCCAATCTTGAATGCATTAAAAGAACAAACATTTCTATTCCCTCCTTTTCAATTCAAGCAAAGCACAAATTCAATCTTGAATGCCTTAAGGACAAAACAAAGCACTTCAAAGTTCTAAATCAACATGATAAATTCAATCTTGAATGCCCAAGTCAAAGCAACTGCAAACGCTCGAAAGTCTTTTGGAAAAAGAACAAATCAAAGCCTAAACACTTGTGTCTTCAATTGTTCAAATTCAAACATCACTTAATCAATTTGGGAAAAAGAACAACTTGCTTGATGTACATCTAGGAGCTTTACTTTTTCTTGCAAAATCTTGTTAAAGTAAGCAACGTAGAAAATTTGGACTCGAACAAGTTCACTTGTTCTACTTTTAGCGAGGCCTGTCTAGGGAGAAAAGCGCTTCCTCCTCGAAGAACGACCTCAAACTGGTATCCCCCCGGCCGGTATATAAATAAAGTGAAGGCAAAAAGTACTCACTTATATCTCCTAATCCATGGGCATTTTGTGCCAAATGCAAATGTCTGGGGACAGGTAAATATTCCTCCCCTAGCGTTGTTGGCTAGGCTCTTAAGTGAGTCACATGCGGTCAGCATAACCGGGTATGGAGACTCCACGGAACTATTAAAAACTTGATAAAATAGAGGCTACCCTATCTACATTCGAAAGTATCAAAATCCTTGTGCAAGGACTGATTCCAAGGAGTTTACCGGGTCGCCTCAAGATTACTCACCATTTGTATTCCCTTCTAGGGGGTACCAAGCTATGGGCAAGCGATTTTGATACTCACCTTCCTTAGGTAGATCTATTTGAAGTGCTTGACAGTCAATACTCCGTGAAAACATTGTTGGAACATACACTTTCAAAGCTTTATCAGAGTCAGTTATCCTATTTGTATCCCACAAGGTTGCTTTGTCCCTTGTGGAGATTGCTTTTCCAAAAATCTTTGTTGAAATCTATCCTTTGCCATTGGGAAATATCAAATTGATCAACAAACCCAGTTCAAGATACTCAGAACATTTTGTAGAGAAACCCTTGGAATCAAATATAAAAAAAAAAAACCTTTTTTTTTGTTTCAAACCAACTTATCAAAATTTCCCCAAGTTATGCCAAATTTGATCAAACATCTGAAGGCTAAGTTGCCCAAATCCAAAGCTTATCAAGAGAAGAAAGTTGTAGAAAGAAACCTTAAGAGCCATCAATCCTCTATCCAAGCAACCCAAGCAGAAGAAAAATATCAAGAAAAGCTTGATAATATTGGCTATAACGCAAGAGTAAAAAAGTTTGCCTACCGATTCCGAGTGAACCATCGCTACATTAGTCTTGAAAGAGAAGATTAGATAGGATCCATCACATGTCCATTCTACCTTCAGATCTCAAAATCCTATCTCAGCAGTCCTTCATCCTAGTCTCATCCTAGTTTCATCTCGGCATCATCACCAAATCCTTAGTTGCATTCTAGAGTCCTTAGCTACATTCACCATCATCTTCCTAGCAGCATCATAGATCATCCATCTCAATTGCATTTGCATCATCCTTTTAGAGAAATCATTGTTCCATCATCCTTCACCATCTTTCCATCAGCAATCCACAATCAGAGTCCCATATCCTTCATCCAAATCCAGTATCCAATATCCAAATCAGAACTCACCATCCTTTTGCGCCAAATCCAGAGATCCAAATCCACAAGTACTTAGTGTTCAAAACCTTTGAGTTGTTTCCATCCCTTATCCCAAATCAGAAATCATCTCCTTTTTGACAAAGCATTGTCTAAAGGAAATCCAACTTGTCCTTGCATAGCCTTATCATCTCAAGCAAGAGATTGGCTTGTATTGATAAGAATCTAGTTGACCGAAGATCATTAGTCTATCCTAGGTTGGCCAAATCCTATCACTGATCCTCCATTGGGAAAAATAGCAGCTCATTGTTGACACTTAGTAGTCTTCCACCAGCATCCCACCAATCCTCCACCCAATCTTGACCCAAATCAGAACATCCCATCAAGCCTCCATCATCACCAAGCTTTTTTACCAATTTGCCACCATCTCCCATCAATCTTCCACCATCCTTGATCCAAATCCAAGCATTTCACCAATCCTTGCATTTGCATTCTAGAAATTCATCATCCTTAGAAGTTCCTTAAGCTTGCATCTATCATCCTTTAGAGTCTTTTAGGAAACATCTTGCATCCATCTAGCATTTGCATCTCCATGCCTGTCGAGACAAGATCCGGATCTAGAAAAAGAAGGAACATGAATCCTTATCCAATCACCAGTTCATCTGATCCCAACATTTTTACTAGCGCAATGGTAGCCTATGATCCCAGAATACAAACTAGTAATACATGGGATGATCCCAATATCCCCTCGGCTCCTCTGGCAATAGAAACATTTGTGAATCATCCAGAGAATCCACCAGTAGTCAATACACTCATGGCCCAAAACTAGCAAAGCATGTTCGCTAACTTTGCACAAATGTAGACTTCCATTCCACCATATCTCCATCCTCGCATTCCCATAAGTACTATCCAAATCCCAGCACAAGTATACTCTCCATTTATCCAACTGTTCCTTGATCCAACCTTGCAAACATCACAAGAAACCTCCACCATTCCTCTTCTTTTGCAAGGAAGCTTTGCCAGTCCTGTAACACAAGCTGTAACACCATCTGCTCAATTCCCTATCATAGGTACTTCATCATCCGCCATGGCTACTCAAGCTCTTGCACAAATCCAACGCTTGTCCCAGAATCAACTCCCACCTTTCACACAAACCTTTACACAAGTAGTTCCGCCATCTTCCATAAGCCAAGCAGCACCTTTGACTCCGGGAGGGATGCAATCATCCTTCCCCTTCACTTCACAAGTTCCCACATCCATATCTTTTATGCCAGGAGGGACGCAATCATCTTTCCCTTTCACTCCACAAGTTTTTGCATCCATACCATCTTTTCCAGGGTCAACGCAATCGTTTCCCTCTTTCTCCCAACAAACCTCCACATCAATGTCATCTATTTCGGGGGTAGCGCAACCGCTCCCCTTTCATACCCAGCAAGCTTCACATCAACATCACCCTTTTCATGGGGAATGCAAGCATTCTCTTCATTTCCCCCCCAACAAACATCTACCCAGGTGCAAGCCTAGCAAAATGCCTTCACCACAGGAATGCCTTCCATGGGTTTTTCAAAACCACCATTCATGTCCCAAATTCCCATCACATCTACCTTCTCGACATCCACTGCACCACAATTCCCACCTCACACTGGTCCTCATTGGGGTCTCACTCAAGAAGACATGAAAGCCTTTGGAATACCAACTCACTCTCCTACATCCATATTTGCAAACCAACAAGCCACCTTCTCACAAGTAGCACAACAACAACCATCTCAACCTCCACCAACCTCATCCTTCACGAGCTATCCATTCCCAACACCTAGTGTCTTTTAGCAAGTTCCTCCACCTTAGCAGAAAAGTTCATCCCATTTCGCAAGTTATCTTTTCCAGTCACCCTTTGCTTCGGGCTTCCCTACATCAGTTCCACCCTTAAGCAATATGGGAATGCACCTGACTTATATCGGTCAACCACAGAGCCAAGTTCAGCAAGGACCATCTTACCAACAAACTGCATCATTCCACCAGCCACCCCCACAACAACCATATTTTCAGTCACAGCAACAAACCCCCATCATTCCCCAATAGCAACAAGTTTCCTCCTATCAGTCACAGCAGCAAGTCCCAGTCATCCCACAACACCAGCAAGCAATCTCATATCCACCACCATAATATCCCCCTATGCTGCATCAACAATATCCCCAGCAAACATCACTCCAAAATCCACTCCAATCTACCTATCCCACTGGGCCATCTCCATATCCCACTCAACAATACCCACCTCAAATGGGAGTACCCACTCAAACACCAATCAATGCTGAATGGGAAGCCATGAAGAATGCTCTTAAAGAGCTTCAAACCAGTACTGAGAACAAAACTTACAAGTTTGAGGAGGTGTGTCCTTATTTGTTTGACTGGTCTATTGCCGCTATACCTTTCCCCAAGCACTTTGAGACACCTAAGTTTGATAAATATCAGGGGAAAGGAGATCCAGTCAATCATATTAAAGAATTCTATATGGCATGCCAAGAAGTGGCTTATAGTGATAACTATCTCTTACGCCTATTCCCCAAAAGCTTGGGAGGAACTGCTGTTGAATGGTTCTAAAAAATACCCTGTGGGACTATCACAACCTTTGCTGAACTTTCTGAGAAGTTCATTGCCCACTATGCCCACAATGTTGAGAATGAGTTGACCTTGTTAGATCTTTGCAACTCAAAATAGAAAGATGGAGAAAGCCTAGTAGAATACTTGCAACGATGGCAGAACCTTACTACCAGGTTATCATACCAGCCACTTGAAAAGCATTTGACCAAAATATTTATTGATAATTTGCATCCTAAGCTATCCCATTTCATGAGGATGAATTGTCTCCAAACCTATCAAGATATCAAGAGCAAGGGGATAGGTATTGAAAAGGCCCTCCTAGATGAAGGCACAATCTGACACTTCAAAAATGATGCCCAAAAACCCAGCAATGATAAATCCCGTTACTGGAATCATAATAAAAATGTTGTTACTGATGGAGCCACTAATACCAAGCATGTCCAATTTGTTGTGGCTAGTCCTCCGTCAACTCCTGCATACCAACAACAACAAGCACCCATCCATCAGCAACCTCCTCAAGTCCATCAGCAACCCATGCAACAATATCATTCTCAGAATAACCAACAGAATTATCAGCAACCAGCCCATCAAGCTTATCAAAGTAATGCAAACAATCAAGTCAATGCTATAAATATTGCTCCCAAGTAGAACAAACCCAAAGCTCAAAATTATCCAAAGAAGACCTTCACACCGCTGGGTGAACCTCTGGATGTTATCTTTCACCGAATGGCCAAGGCCAACTTGATTACATATCCACCAATCCAGCCAGTTGATGATACCACTCCCAAGCCTGATTGGTACAAAGATCACGAGTACTGTGATTATCATCATGTCAAAGGACACACTACCCTAAAGTGTATGAGACTCAAAAACTATATCCAAGATCTCATTGATCAAAAAGAGATTCAAGTAGATGCACCTGCTCAAGCCTCACCAAATGCCAATTTGCAAATTTATCAGAATGTGTTCCCACAACACAATGCTGGGAACAACCAAACTAAAGCCAATCATCCCCAGAACCATGGTAAAGGCAAGAAAGAAGATCACACTACTGCCTATATCAATTATGACAATATTGTTGGATGTATAACCCAAGTTGAGCCCACAGTCAATACCATCCATGTCAGAGGAGCAGATAGTCAATGTGCTATTACCACCCGTAGAGGTCGGATAACTGTCACTGGTGCCCAACCAAGGCCAGCACATAATACACACAATGCATAGTACAACCTCATAGAATATCTTGGGAACACACCGGCCCAAATATCCATTTTGGACCTTCTCCGCACTTCACCTCTCCATCAGGAGATCCTTGACCGAGCTCTCAAAGAAGGACATGTCCCCACAAACATTAACACCACCTAGTTTGAGACCCTTGTGCGACATCTATTCACAACCTGTGCTTTATCCTTCAAACCATCTGACATGCTAGCTGTTGCACCTGACCATACTCTCCCTCTCCACATCACCATCATGGTCAGAGACTTTGCCATCAAATGGGTCTTAATAGATAATGGCTCAGCCCTGAACTTGTGTACTTTGAAATTCATTCAACAGATTGGGTTCACCCAGGCTGATATAGCACATGAAGTAATCACTATCAAAGCCTATGACAATTTGGAGCGTACCTTTGAAGGTACCATTACTTTTCCCATTCAGTTGGGCCCAGCAACACAGGATACTATTGGCCATGTTGTTGATCTTGACCTACCATTCAATATCCTCCTAGGCCGACCATGGATTCATTCCATCAAGGCTGTACCATCTACATACCATCAGTGCATCAAATTTCTGCATCAAGGCATTGAGGTTACCATCCATGCTGATCCCCAACCCTTCGCATACTGCCGTGCGATGGAAGCATCATTTCCTCATTCTACTCATTGTCTTGGAACTGACATAGGCACTTTTGTTGCTAGCTTATCCCAATCCCATTGCGATCTAAAAACCATTCTCACCTCCACCATTTCTTCCATCAAGATCGATAACCAGGGTTGTGGTGAATACAACCTACATGATGCATTTTTCGTAGGGGCCCTTCCACATGATTCACATACTCAAGGGTGCTCGCATCACCAAAGCAAGCCTATTGAAGAGCATCATGAAATCAAGAGAATGGGACCTATGACTTTTGAATCCCATGGCACATTAAACAGTCAAGAAATGGATCCTGACATTAATAGGTGGTTGTACAAAGATCCCTCACCACCTGAAAAACAACTTCTTGGCTACTTCAAAGATAAATACCCACAATCGCATAAGTACACTACTGAGCAATGGAACTACCAAGGTGGTGGTCTAGGACCATAAGAAGGTGGAAGCAAAGACCCAATTACAACATCCAAGAACCCACAACATCAGGGTCTTGGCTTTAATACCCCTTGCTTGCATATACAAGGGCCCAATACCATAACTGGGGGCACCAACATGACTAGCGTTCCCCTCTTAAAAAGCTAGGATGACCTCGTAGAGATCGAAGACATCCCTGAAGAGAAAGAAATTAGATCCTATGATGATATCTTTGATGATGACACCCTCCTGGGGACTTCTATCCTCTGACAACTTTCCATCAATCTCATAGAACTTCCCCTCACCCACCCTGAACTCATAGACTGGGACCAACCAAGCGTCACACACATCGATGAGTTCCAAAGCATGGAAGCACTCCTAGAATTCATGGGGGCATCAAGCCCACACTCAGTTCAGGATTCAGAGTCAGCTCACATCTACAAGCTTGACCCAGAAGGATACTTTGGAGAGGAGGCAAGCTTTAGCTGCAAAAGAGAAATAGAAAGAGTAAAACATGAGTCCTTATGTAAAAACCCTTCTGGGGCACATTCTGATTCCAAAAAAGTGAAAATAAAGAGCGTATCTTCTAGTGAAAACTTGGCAATTCAAGCACTAGAAGATGAAGACTTGCCTCTTCCTCCCATCCAGGATTACAGACCTAAGCAGTCACCTATCATCATAGAAGAAACCAAGCCAGTCAACTTAGGTACAGAGGAATGTCCAAGGATGACCTACATTGCAGCCAACATGACAGAAGGTGAAGAAATGGCTTTCACTGCGCTACTTCAAGAAGCTACTATGAACTTTGCATGGTCATATGCACACATGCCTGGACTTGATCCTAAACTTGTTGTTCATCATCTAGCTATAGACCCCAATGTAAAACTAGTAAAGCAGAAGCTACGCAAAATGCATCCCAAAGTAGCTCTATTGGTAAAAATAGAACTAGAAAAGCTCCTAGATGCAAAGATTATCAAAGCTATAGATTACTCAGATTGGATCTCCAACATGGTACCTGTCACAAAGCCTTTCGGTGACATCTAAATTTGTACAAATTTCAGGGACCTAAACAAGGCATGTCCTAAAGATAATTTCCTGCTACCTAACATAGACATGATCGTAGATCTTACAACGGGCCATGAAATGTTGTCACTAATGGATGGTTTCTCTGGATACAATCAGATTCATATAGCAGTAGAAGACCAACACAAAATAGCATTCACCACTCCATGGGGTACCTTTTGCTATAACATGATGCCCTTTGGTCTAAAGAATGTAGGAGCCACATATCAGAGAGTGATGACAACAATCTTCCATGACATGATCCACAAGATCCTAGAGGACTATGTGGATGATATTCTTGCAAAATCAAAGACACGCCATGAACATCTTGACATTCTTGAGAGTGTGTTTGATCACCTACAACACTATGGGTTACGACTCAATCCAAAGAAATGTGTCTTTGGTGTTACATCTGGAAAGCTCCTAGGTTTCATAGTATCACAAAGAGGCATAGAGATTGACCCTAAAAAGGTCAAAGCAATAATAAAAATGCCTCCCCCAAGAACAGTCAGACAGCTCAGAAGCCTACAAGGAAAGCTTCAATCAGGAGGTCAGTTCATTTCTCAACTAGAAGACAAGTGCCAACCTTTCACACATCTTTTGTGCAAAGACACAAGCTTCAAATGGGATCCCATATGTCAGAGAAGCTTTGATAAGCTCAAGGGAGTATCTAGCCAATTCTCCAATCCTAGTACCACCAGTTCCAGGATGCCCTCTCATACTCTACATCTCAGCAACCACTACAACATTGGGGGCACTCCTAGCTCAGCATGATGAAAAAAATAGAGAGCCATCTACTACATTAGTCAAACTCTTGTCAGCTATGAGCTTAATTACTCACCCATGGAAAAAGCATGCCTTGCAGTGGTTTTTTCCACTCAAAAGCTTAGACATTACATGCTCAGTCACATAATTAGGCTCATTTCAAAAGTGGACCCCCTCAAATATCTACTATCAAAGACAAATCTCATAGGCCATATGGCAAAATGGGTCATGATACTCAATGAGTTTGACATCCAGTACATAGATCGGAAAGCAATCAAAGGGCAAGTCATTGCTGATCAGTTAGCAGAAGCACCACTGGTGGATGCTTATCTACTAATCATGGAATTCCCTAATGAACACTTATGTATGATCGAAGAACAACCCATGTGGAAGCTATACTTTGATGGCTCCTACACATTACATGGATCAGGGGCAGGAATTCTATTTGTCACACCTCAAGGTGACTACATTCCAAAATCATTCAAGTTGGGATTTTCATGTACCAACAACATTGCAGAATATGAGGCACTCATCGTAGGTCTCAAAATAGCCATTCAATGGATTATCACAGAATTGCAAGTGTTCGGCGATTCACGGCTCATTATCAAGCAAGTCCTAGATGAATATCAAACAAAGGATGATAAGCTACTACCTTACAAAGAACTCGTGGACAGATTGAAAGAGCATTTCCTGAATCTACAATTCACACAGATACCCAGACTTTAAAACAAAGCAGCAGATGCAATGGCAACTATTGGGTCCTTGTTAGAAATCCCACGTGATGCATCACAATATGAATTCCTAGTCGAGCAGCTACATACACTAGCTTATGAGAATGTCGATGCAGAAATGGTGTGTCTTGGTTGGTCCCCAATCCCCATGGTACCATGACATCCATGCATATCTAAAGAATGGTATCATATCTCCCCATCTCACCAATAACCAATGCCAAAACCTTATTCGCAGAGCTTCCTGCTACACTCTTGTAGCCAACACCCTTTATCATCGAGGGTATCACAATATCCTCTCTAGGTGTTTAGATTCAAATGAGGCCTTCCTGGCTTTACAAGAGGTCCACACTGGAATTTGCAGTGCCCATATGAGTGGCATGGTTCTAGCTAAGCAGTTGCTTCAAGTTGGGTATTATTGGCCAACCATGGAACATGATGCTTGTGAGTTTGTTAGAAAATATTTACCATGTCAGCAGCATGCAAATTTGATTCATGCACCAGCATAAGATTTGCAGCCCATTGCACCACCTTGGCCATTTTCATGTTAGGGCTTTGACCTTGTTGGCTTAATCACTCCCCTTTCCTCGAATGGACACAAGTACATAATAATTGCCACATAGTACTTCACCAAATGGGTTGAAGCAATTCCACTCACCCTAACTACCGGTATCCAAATATCCAAGTTCATCCTTTACCACATCATTTGCCACTTTGGCATACCATCTACCATCTTCACTGACCATGGAAAACCTTTTGAAAACTAGCATGTGGACGATCTGTGTGCCAGACTCCACATCCATCACCATTTCTCCAGTCCATATTTCCATCAAGGAAATGGCCAAGCTGAGGCAACCAACAAAACTATCTTGAAAATCCTCAAGAAGGTTGTCAATGATTCTGGTCGTGACTAGCACCTCCAAATCAATCCCACCCTTTGGGCCTACCGTACTTCTTATCATACTCCCACAAGCACCACCCCATATTCCATTGTATATGGTGCCTAAGTTGTTCTGCCAATTGAGGTCGAGCTCCCATCATTGCAAGTCTCCATGAAGAACTACACCACTGATGAAGACTATCGTGTGGCCCGTCTCACACAGCTAGACCTGTTAGATGAAAAGAGACAACAAGCCTATGATCACCTAGTTACATACCAAAATTGACTCAAAAGGAGTTATAACAAGAAGGTCCATCCCAGACAATTTCAAGTCAGTGACATGGTCCTCAAAGAAAATCAGAAAGTCCAAGCAAACAGAGAAAAGAAAGGCAAGTTTGAGCCTACTTGGTTGGGCCCCTATATTGTCACAACATGCTTTGGCTCCGGTGCCTATCAGCTATCTACACCAGAAGGTGCGCCTTTGAATGATCCAATCAACATCATACATTTGAAGATGTTCTATGCCTGAACTAGATTTACATATTCAGAAAATCCATAAAAATTGGAAAAAGCAGAAAAATACAAAAAAAGGAAAAAAGAAAAACAAAAGCAAAAAAGAAAAAGAAAAAGAAAAAATAATCGTCCAATGGTGAAAATTTGGCAATTCAAGCACCTTGGACAAGTATGTTGGTGAAAACCTGGCAAACAGGTGCCATACATAGTGGACCGAGTCATTATCTGTTAAACTCCCATCCCCCCATCCCAACATCTCAATCCTTTTTCTACCCCCATCCCCATCTACTATCCCCCAACATTCCTCTTTTTAATAATCCTCCAACAAATCCGCACTCCTACTTGTACCCTATCTTGTACCCTATCTTGCACATATCTTGTACCATATCCTATATATCCTGTATAGCGCCATCCTTCTTGTACCATCTCCTGTATAGTGAGATCTTCCTATCCCCAATCCTAAGCTTCTGTACATATCCATTGTATCTCTTTTCCTGTCTGTTGTACATATCGTCATGTCTTGTTGTACATAGTCCTCGTCAGTCCTATAGCAGCATTTGATCAGAACACTTTGTCCTACCCAACCTTGTACTTCAACAATATCAATTGTCGACTATTCTTGATCCCAGTGATTATTCTTTGACTTCATCATTTTCTAGTGAACAACAACACTCATTCTCCCATCAATCAGTGGGTCCTTGTGGATGTATCCTTCCTCCTGTCAGATCCAATCTTCCACCAATCACACTCGGTCCGCGTCGATGCATCCTTCCACACGTTTAGACCAATCTTCCCATCATCAATCAAATCCATCACATCAAATCTCTATCCTTGGCAAAGGATGTCTTTTTGGAGTTATCATTTTGGTCTTGGATCTTGTCCTTTGGATTTTGTTAATCTTTTACGGCTTCTCATTGTTCTCTACTCAACATCACCACGATCCTTTATATCATGGTGTGTAGCGAATGAGGACAATCTGGGGCAAGGTCTTTTAATCTTTTGTTTCTACCTGTGAGTTAGTCATGTGTTTGTGGTTTCTTCAGCATCATTTCCACCATGCCTCCTCCAGATCATGCGTGATGCTGGGGCAACCCTATGTGTCTTTTTAGCGTCAGTCCTCTGCAATGCTGGTGACAAGGCCTTGTGATCCCAGTATCCTTGGTAGGTCTCTAGCATTGCTATATTAAACTAGGTTGTGCTCTCCACATTTTCACTTGGAGCTTCCCCCAATCCCTTGCATGTTGCATCATATAGATTAATCTTGCATCCTCATATCACTATATCCTGCATTTTGCATTTCATCTCATCTTGCATTCACCCATCTTTGCTCTTGGGAGTTTGGTTATTTATCTCCCCTTCTTCCTAGGTCTTTCTTTCTCTGTTTCCTTTCGAGAAAATTCCACAACGTTTACTCATTGCGTTATTTTCTCCAGGGGGCACAATCCCTCATTCCTCTAAATTCTAGCCTTGGGCATCTTATTTTCTTGTCTTTGACGCCATGCCACTTGCGACATCGCATCAAAGAGGGGCAAAATGTAGACACCTAAAAATCCTTTGGAAAATAAAGTATTTTTATTTTCTGAAAAATCCTTGGTGACATCATCATTTATAAATTAATTAATTTATTTTTATGCCATTGAATCCCTTTATCTTAATTAAAAATATTTAATTAAGGAATCCCTCCCAAAAATATTTAAATCTTATTTAAACATTATCTCCTTATTTATTAATTATTTAATTAATAAATTGACCAAAAATTCCAAAATAAATAATTTATTTATTTTTTGCCCAAAACTTGGCCAATTTCCTTAAGACTACTAACCTCTTCCAGAATCTTCTAATCTTTCTTTAATTTTGATTAAAGGCTGATTCCCTCATTTCCTAAACCTAATCCCAACTCAAAATATTTAATTAAGATTAAATATTTAATCCTCATATTTGTTAAATTCATTTTTAATAAATATTCTCAAACCTAAACCATGGAAATAAATAAATCTTTATTTATTTCCTAAAATCCATGTTTATCCTAAGGAAATTCTAGACTCTTCTAGAAAGTCCTAATCCTAATCCTAATCCCCCCCTAACCTTGTCACATTCCCTAACCAAGGTTAGCCAACTCCTAAGCTTAACCCAAAGTCAACAAACTTCTAGAGACTTCTCTTACATGCATTAAGTGCATTTAAGGCCTCCTTATCCCTCTTACATGCATTTATCATGCATTTAAGAAGCCCCTCACCCCTTTTTACACCCTTTGACCTTAGGCACATTTCTCAAATTGTGCACATTCCTCCCATCTTTCAACCCAATGCCCTTATGACACTTGTCACAAGGAGGTGGCCCTGAACTAGCACAATTCATGTGCTCCCTTTTAAATTAATCTTGGCCTCTCTTAAGGATTTTGATCCTGGCCACTCATTCCTCCTTCCCAAATCCTATAAATGCTCCTCATTTCCAAGAGCAAAATAACCATTTTCACCTTTCATTTTAAGCATTGTTATCATGCCCTTTTACTTCTAGCCTTAGCATAATCATCCTAATTTAGCTTACTTTCAAGCATTTTAGCTCATCTTAATATAGCAATAATGGATTAACATAGTTTATTTCATTGTTTTGCATAGCATATCATCATATCACATCTCTATTTGGTTTAAAAACAATCTTAGCATAAACATCATGTAGCTTAATCTTCATTTCAGCATCATTTGATCCTTGAGGCCTTAGGGGCAAATCAGGTGTTCTATATCTATTTTATGCCACTTTTGGGGTTTTCATGGATCTCAATCTGTCCTAAAATGCATAAGGAACATGCTCCAAGTGCTTAGAGAGAACACCCACATCCCCTTAAGCAAGAGCAAATCAAACAGTGCTTGGGTGCACCTTTTTAAGCTCAATTTGAGGTGGCTTAGTTTAGAGTTTTACTTATTTTTGATTGATTTCATGCTAGACTAAAATCTAATCTTTGTTTGGCTTGAGTCTTTTCAAAGCAGGTATCCTCAAAAGCCTTGTCCACACACACACACACACACACACACACATATATCTATATCTATATCTATATCTATATCTATATGTGTTTGTATATGTGAAGGTCTCTCTTTACTTGATGGAAGTAAAATCTTCATATTGAGGCCTATCATTACTAGAACAGTATGGATCTTATGTGGAGGAGAGAAAGATAAATCTAAAATATTAGGCGGAAGTAATACTATACCTTTTATCTAGAAGAAGAAAGCATAGAAAGCACTGTAAAATTTAAGAGAGGTCTTACTTCATAGAAATACTTAAAAGTCTAACTTTTCGATAAACAGTCCTATAGTGAAAAAACATTTACATAGCATAATCCATAGTTTAAGTGATCCCAGAGTCTCGGATATTATGATCTTCTATTAAAGATATTAACTAATCCTAAGCATTATCGAAGTCAAGTAAAAAAGAAATACCCTCCGCTCCCTTTATTATTTATCCTACTTATTATTTCTGGAGCTCATGGTAGCTCCATCCTTCATCCTTCTTCCTTATGATAATAATGGATTCATATCCCAACGCCATGGTCTTGGAGTGGCGTGAGCATTTCTTGATATTTGGTTAGATGATATAAAAATTTCCCTTTTCTTCATTGTCCCAATTCCTTGGAATGTCGAACCCTTCCGCCCGCTAGTAATCCAGTCGCCATTTTGTCTCCATATCCTCTTTAAGGAGCTCTTTGTATAGAAACTTCAGATTCCTTGACATCTCTGGCCAGAATTTGTCAAACCTCCCTTCATATTTAAAATTAATCATAGTAATCCTTTTTGAATTTGGGATTGTCCTAAGGTTTCCAACCTCAGTCCCCATGGTAGTTTCTGGATAGGGTATGGTTAATTGATTATCGATACTGTAGACCATTTGCTTCCTGCTTCCAGCCAACAAAGGAAGATAGGGCAACAAAGAGTCCTTCTACATTTTCGTTAGTTCTAAATGTGAATTCATTATCAAAGTGTTAATCTCCCATCCCCCTCTCCAATTCCCTTCTAGAGGATTCAGAGAGGGGGTTCAACATCTGATTCCAATGCTCGGGCTTAATCGCTCCCTTAAATGCCATTTCCCTGTAGTTAGGGAGAGTGAAAGTAATCAACCTGGTCTCCATTTTTTATTCAGTCGGACTCTAAACCGAATGCTAAAATATTCTTAAAGGGAAAGCCACCTTTTATTAATGATCAGTCTATTCTAAGTAATAAATGCTAGTTATGATCATTCTGCATACCTCTCAGTTTCATGATCTTAATTAGATTTCCTACCTTTTCATCATAAAATCCCACGCTTCTCTATTTATCCTAAGGAAAAGGTGCCACGATCTCACATGAATCCATGCGACATCTAAACATGATGCAAAGTTCATCATAATCCTACAATCCTAAGAAAAGAAGGCCTAAAAATCCTCCTCCTTTTTAGAGGAGGCATTGCTAAAAGACCGTTGTAGTTCTTATGTAATATGAAGTGATGAGAGCCTCCTTAATGCTAGCTTGTCCAAAGGTATTAATGATATTTAGGTTATTGATGAAGAGATCGTGCCAGGGCAGTGGCGTGAGGGAGCCAAGCCAAAAGGATAGGAAGTGAAAAGATATAAAGAAAACATAATGGACAAATATGCTTTATGTTTTGAATATAAATAGATGAAAATGCTGGAAGAATAAGGTATTAAAAGCATTAATGATAATTTGTGAATTAGAGTATATCTTTCCTTTAACACTTTAGTGACCAATATAATCTAATATTTTTGTTGAAATAAAATGAGTCTTTATAAAGTTATGAGAGAGTAACTTTGTATGTGACTTTCCCTAAATGATCCTATCAAACTCTATAAATATCTCTAAACCATTATATATTTATATAAATGTGTGAATATATCTATATATAAATATATAAATAAATAAATAAATATATATATATATAAAGAAAGAAAGAAAGAAAGAAAGAAATAAATAAATAAATATATATAAAATAAGATATGTGATAATATATAAGCATGAATGAGTTTGAATATAAGTTTATAAGTATTGGAATAATATTTAGATAAAATAGATATATGTAATTTTTTGAATATAAATGTTTAAAAGGAAAAATAAAAGAAATGTCTCTATAAATATTCATCTATATCTTGATATATATATATATATCTGAGTAATGATATAAGTGACAAAATATATAAATGAATATATATATGTGTGTGTGTGTGTGTGTGTATCTTAATCTATAGATAAGCCTCATGGAGTATGCATATATTATATATAAATATTCGATAAAGGTGAACCTTGTTATGTATGTAGGTTTCTTAGACTATTAAGGATTGTAAGAAGAAGAGTAACTAGAAAATGAAATTTCTAGCAGAAGATTCTAGAGGAGGGAGCTGACCTTTTGCCTAGTTTCCGAGCTCTCTCACTAGGTTATTATATGGTAATGTTGTAATTTAAGGATAAACTATATTGGGGGCCCAAGAAAGCCTTGGAGTTTAGTAATAATGCATATAGACTGTATTAAGGATAGACTACTCATATTGGTTGAGGGATGAGATCAATTAGGAGCCCCAAAGAAACGTTTTTCTTAGAAGTTTGTCTTATTGTAGTGAAATACCGTCTACTCCTTGGTTTGCTAGTTCATCGACTCTCTTGTTTCCTTCTCGGTATATATGGTTAATGGTGATCTTCTTAAATGATTTGCATAGGTTTAAATCCTAGGAGAGAAGGGAATTTAGTTTCCAATCTGGTGTTGATCCTTTCCTTAAAGCATTAATAATGATTGCTGAGTCTCCTTCAATCTCCAAATATTGTAATCCCAGGGAGATACATTTTCTTAGTCCTTTGACTAAAGCTAATAGTTCCGACTAGTTCTTGGTTTCAATTCCAATGGGAGCTGCCATGGTAGAAACTTCAATTCCATCTTGGTTATGAATACAATAGCCAATGCTTTCTTCCCCAGGATTTCCTCTAGATACCCCATCAAAATTAAGTTTGAACCATCCCTCCTCTGGAGGGTGCCATTTGCAATCTTTCCTCTTGGATATGTTAACTTGATCTCCTAAACCAATAAAGGGAGGAAGGGAGAGACCTATCCATTTCCCTCTCATTTTTTCATCCCAATGGCTCATATGAAGATCTATTTTTTAAATTCTAGAGATTCTGCTATTCATATTCTATATGATGGCCGCTTCAATCTTATTACACAGTTGCCTCCAATCCAATTTCTCTTCCTTAAATATTCTTCTATTTCTCTCTTTCCAAATTTCCCATATTAAAATTGAGGGGGAAGAGGTCCAGAGGTTAGCATAAATACTATCTTTTTTAATGGCCGACTAGGCTTGGAGCATCACAAGAAGAGAAAAAGGATAAGCCGAAGACCAACCCAAGTTCCCTAAAAGCCACTTCCAACATTGGTTTGAAAAGGAACAGTCCACAAATAAATGGTCAATATCCTCTTCACACTTTTCACAAAGAGGGCATCCACTAGGTCCTGAGAAACCCAACTTCTTAAATCTATCTGTAGTCAAGAGTTTATAATTAAGGGCCAGCTAGGTATAGAAACATACTTTAGGAAGACAACCTTTGTTCCAACATAGGTTGATTGGTATATTAGTCTAGTTCTCTTATAGATTTTGTTGATGAGATTATATCCATATTTAGTATTATATTCTCCATTTTTTGATCCATCCCAGACTAACGTATCCTTAGTGTTATTTAAAGAAATTTTTCTTCTATTAAGAGTTTATGTTAATAGCTTCTCCCCAGTTGAAGATATTTCTATATCCTTTAAGGATTTCCATACCCAATCTTCTCCATTAAAAATGATATAATCCTTGAGGAAGATCCCTATCCTTGACTCTAAGAAGTTTTTTAGGGGGATATTATTTAGATGTTTAGATAAGGCTTCATAACCTCTCCAAGAATCAATCTAGAAAAGGACATCTTCACCTGTACCTAGGTTCCATGTTAGTTTAATCATAATAATGTGTCTACAATCTAACATAAATTTCCAAATTCTAGAACCTCTCAGAGGATTAATTTCTCTAAAAATATTAATGGGGGAGTTATCTCTTAAATATTTGTAGATGAGAATCTTTTCCCATTTAGCCTCAGGGTTTCTAAATAATCTCCAAATTAACTTGGCTCCTAGAGCTCTCCCTTGATCGCCTAAGTTTTTGAGACCCACCCCACCTTCATCTTTTGGTTTCAAATATTATCCCAAGCGATCAGGGGAATTTTCTTCTTATCACCACTCCCTTGCCAAACAAAGGATCTCAAGTGTCTGTTTATTTCTGACTGTTTGTTAGAGGGGAGATGTATACAAGATAATTGATAAGTTGGCATGGCTGCCAAGACAAACCTCACCATAGTTTCTCTTCCTGCTGAGGATAGCCATATACCTTTCCAAGAATTCATTTTGTTCTTGATCTTCTCAATCATAGGATTCTAAATATCTATGGATTTTTTGTTCTTTACTAGTGGGAGGTCCAAGTATTTGTAGGGAAGCTTACCTCGCTTAAAATTAAAGATTCAACAGATATCCAATTCTACCTTCTTATCCGTGTTAAAGAAAAATATTTCTAATTTATCCAGGTTAATTTCTTGTCCCGATGCTTTGGTGTATGAATCCAAAATCCTCTTAATAAAAGAGTATCATCGACAAAATGTTGATGGGTAGTAGGATCTAGATTATTTGTGATAGCTATGCCTTCAATATTTCCTTTCTCTTGTTCCTTTGAGATAGCCCTTCCTAAGGCTTCAACCATAATGATGAATATAAAGGGAGAGATGGGATATCCTTTCCTTAAACCCATAGAGATACTAAAAAAGCCTTTTGGAGTTCCATTAACTAAAACAAAGATCAAAGGGGTAGATATGCATTCAAAAATTAAGTTGATCCGACTTTTGGAAATTTGAAAAGCTTCTAAGCACTTGCATAGGAATCTCCAATCAACCTTGTCGTATGCTTTCTTTATATCTAGCTTAATAAGCATGCTAGGATTCTTATTTTTTTGGACTGAGTGAATGGCCTCTTGTGCAATGATGACTCCATCAAAGATAGACCTGCCTAGGACAAACCCGGTTTGTTCCTCACTAATGAGAAAGGGGAGGATTTTTTGAAGTCTGAGGGATAAGGTTTTAGATAGAAGTTTATATAAGGTATTACAAAGTGTAATTGGTCTAAAATCATTGAGGCTAACATGTTTTTCATTTTTTGGGATAAGGGAAATAAAAGTGTTGTTTACTTCTTTCAACATCTTCCTTGAGTTTGTAACTCCTAGAGCTTATGTAACTTCCTTCCCTATAAAGTGCCAACACTTTTGAAAGAAGACACCAGAGAAAACATCTGGGCCTGGGGATTTATCTAGATTCATCTGCATAAGAGAAGTTTTAAATTCCTCTATCATGAATTTCTCTACTAAGGCCTTGTTGTGTTGTTTAGTTATGACTTTAGGAATATTTTTTAGTAATTCTGTTTGATTATTCATGTTAGAGTATTACAAGTTGTTGAGAATATTACTAAAGTAATGAACTATTTAAGTGGAAATTTCTTTTGGATCATTAATTATGTGTCCCCTTTCATCTTTAATACATGAAATTCTATTGGTATTCCTCCTTTGTTTAGTACTATTGTGAAAAAAATTAGTATTCCTATCGCCTGCTTCCAACCAGGTCTCCCTAGATTTTTGTTTCTAGAATATTTCCTCTCTTGCTAGTATTTCCTCATAATCCATAAGTAGAACTTTTTCTCTTTAAGATAGATATCTTCATCCATTCCTAATGGAATGATTTGAGAATTAACATCACTCAATTCCTTTTCCAGTTTCAGCTTCGAATCAAAGATGTTCCCAAACTTATTTGAATTCCATTCTAACAGTTTTCTTTTGATCCATTTTAGCTTATTAACTACTATGAACATCTTGGAACCCATAATGATAGGTTTGGACCACCAATGCTCTATCAGATTCAAAATATCTGGGTCTCTGAGCCAGGCTTGTTCAAATTTAAAGGGACATTTTTTTGGTTTTAATTCCATAAGGATGTTTAGAAGCACTAGATAATGATTAGATGCAGAGACATGTTAGATCTTGGCCCCAAAGGAATAATTGGTATTGATCAGACTGCCTTTGAGAAAGAATTTATCTAATTTCTCTGCGATATTGTAGAAACCTTGTCTTATGTTATTCCAAGTAAAGGAGTTATCCTCCGTGGGGATTTCTAGAAGAGAATTCCTATCCCTCCATATGGAAAAGTCTCTTGCAGCCAAGGGAAGTGAGTTACTTCCCCCTCTTTTTTCTATTATCTTTGTAATAATATTAAAGTCCCCTCCTAAAATCCAAAGTGGATCTACGTTGTGATTGAGGAAAGATTCAATTTCATGCCAAACTGTGAGTTTATCTTTGTTTTGTATAGGGCCATATACATTAATAATGTTAAAAGTTAAATTATTTCTAAAGTTTCTAACAAGACCACTCATCCAGAACTACCTTTTCTATGTAACGTCAATTGAAAGGCACCATGGATCCCAGATAATGGCCAAACCTCTAGAAGCACCTATCACTGGCAAGGCCTCAAGTTTTCTAATTCTTAATTTCCTTTTAAAGTTAAGCATTTTATGTTATCCATCTTAGTTTCCTGAATTAAAATTATTTCTGGATTATAGTTATTAATGCAACGTTTGATTAATCATTGCTTGTTAGGGGCATTCATGCCCCTAACATTACAAGTTAGGATATTCATAGCTCAGTGGGAAGGTTCTTCCCCTTCCCTGCATAAAGAAGTGATGTGATCTTCACTTGTCATACAACTTCACTAGCTAGCTCTCTCAATTTAACATTAGGCTTCCTCCCCCTTTTCTTTGATTTTTTTACACAGTCTGGAGAGCTCCGACTATCTTTATGGAGGGAAATACCTAGAGATTCTGAATCTTAGATTTCCCAATTCCTAAGATCGATTAACATCTCTTCCACTATTCCTCCCATTTCCTCATCTACTGACTTGATACCTTTAGTAAGGAGTTCCTTCTGAAGATCCAATTCTTCCTTATCACTAATCTCATCAAGGAATTGGTCCATTAACTCTTTTGTCAATGATTCTCCTAGATAGTCTAAAATTGTCTTAACTTCTTCTTGAATTTTGTTATTTTTTAGATTTATCCCTTTGTTAGAATATTTTTCCCCAATAGAATACTATCTTATTGGGCTTCCCATACAACCTTCTACTATTTCCTTATTTTTTGGGGCCATAGGGTTTACTAAACCTTTAGTGATCAAATCATCCTTATCTCCAATTTCCAAGTCTGAGGGCTCTATTTGAACTTGATACTTTGTAATGTTGATATCTTTCTTCCCATCTTCATCCTTTTAATACATTTAATTCACCTTTAACAAAACCATACTATCATTGGCTACTCATCTATCCAAATTATCATTAGCTTTGTTGCACAAATAATTTTATGTTGTTATTCTCATGTCCTCTATCTAATTTTTAGCAGATGATAGAGAATTTTTATGCTCTTCTAAAATGTTACCTACTCCAATTTTGCTATCCATATTATTATTTGAAATGAATATTCCCATAGATAGGGAGGTGGCATCCTCCATAGTAAACTATTATTTCTTTGCTAGAACTGGAGGGTCTGAGGGGTAAGTTCGAGTATTATCTATCACTCCTAGTGTCTTCTGCCTTACAATGTTCTCTGTAGGGTAATTAGCTAGGAATTTAATAAAGAAGCCACCTCCAACTTCATTAAGATGGATGGAAATATCCTTGGGGGGCTACTCATGGTTGGGTTGACCTAATATTTCTCGAATCTTGTTGAAGTCCCTAGCTATTTCTTACATGATGATAGGGTTTACGCAAAACTTCTTTGAGCAGCTCTGAATTAAAATTGGGGGGAGAGATTTTATTGAGATATCCATATTTACTATGATGATATTTTCTGATTGGGGATATTTAGTAGCTACAGATCTTACATAATGTCCTAACCTATTCCCAATATTCTTAAGAATTATTTAATTAGAGCATTCCAAGGGCATATTAGTTAGTTTTATAGCTCTAGACACTTTAATACCTTGCAGATTGTTAGGGTTAAATGATGGGCACCAATCTAATATTGTGAAATCAAACCCTAAAAATTTAGGGCATCTATTATCCATAAAATATTCCTTAGTTTCTATGTTGTAACATTAAACAAACATAAATTCATCTATGAGAAGAGAAATACTTACCTGATTTTTGAGGTTTCTCATGAGCCAATCTGCTATCTTGGTTGCAGGAACTCCGTATCCATTCCATCTTAAAAATACTCCCTTGAGTTGCATTAGTTCCTAGGAATGCTCTATGATACCATCATCAACATCAATTAGCAGAGTTGGTTGTGATTTTGATCTGCAATGGGGAGGAGAGTAGGGAGTAACTTTAGGAGTTTGGGTAGATTGATTATCGGGCTTAGACTGATTTAAAATCCCTCTCTTATGTGAGGGTGTATATCTCTTTATCGAGGATAGGGTCAAATTGGGAGTCTGTAATATGCTATCCTTGGGAGCCATCTCTCTGCGATGATGAGAGGGAACAAGATTAGGTTTTGGATGATGCTCTAGGAGAGAGTCGAATTTGTTTTCCAAATACAAGGGTTCAGATGTAGAGATAAGGGAAGAAGAGGGTTTCTTATGGTTCTTATGATGTCTTACCTTTATCCATCCAGAATCTTCCTTCCTATTTTCAGAGGGCTTGCTGAGGCACAGTTGTTCCCCTACCAATGTACCTCTACTCACAACAGAGAGGGTATCATCAGGATGATTTACATATATAATCTTAGATTGGGGAGCCCTTCACACCCTAGTTGAGAGATGATTGTTAACATCTTTGAAGCTTGGAATAGATTGGGAAGGAGGAAACCCTATCGATTGCGCATATCGGGTCTTCAAAAATAAAGCAATCTGTCGATCCAAGGATTCAATGCTGAAAAAATGCGATTGTTGTGAAAAGGTAGAGCCATCACTTTTAGATTTTTAAGGAAGATTAGTAATTAAGCAACCAATTGTTGCTTAATAATAGTTATACTATACATATATAATATATAATTAAATTTAAATTGTCATATATATATATACAAAAGTTTAAAAATTATACATATAATTTATTATTAAAAATTTAAACATATAATTTCACAATAATTATATTTCTTCAAAATACATTATTAATATTAAATAATATTATTATTATAAATATTCATATATATTTCAAAATAACTAAATTATATTTGACATGTTATAATATAATAATTATTAAAATAAATCTGAAAAAACTTTAAAAAAAAATTATTATAAAAATATTTTAAATATATAATATAAAAAATAATTATATTTGTTTGAGACTTATTATTATTATTTATATATGTAATTTTAAAAATTAAATAATAATATTATTAAAATTTTTACATAATATAAAAACACTTAACTATATATATATCATTTATGCTACAATATAATACTATTAAAAATATTTTAAATTTTAAATTTAAAAACAACTTAATATATAATTTATTATTATTTTTTACAAATATATATATTTACCTATTAAAAAATTACTTTCCATTCATAGAAATTGAGCAATTCGGCTAAGTATAAAATGTTTAAAATTAAAAAGTTTTTTTTTCAAAATGACCATTGTTAGTTGAAAACTATACACTCAAATTTTTTTGTCCTACTCCACAACAATCATACAATTTTTACTGACAATTTCTATGATTTTTACTAACAATTTCTAATAATATCGTATTTACCCATCCATGCGAATTTGAGGCATCCAACCATATCAAATGATATGGCTAGATAGCTGATGCCGATTTGATCATGATAACTTGTTTGGGGCCATGGAGAACATTTACTTCTCAAGAAAACTAAGTCCCGAAGATGTTCTCATAAATACATTCCTTTTTGCTTCCGCCTATAAGTGACATAAATCCATCACATTTATTCAGTCCATGAGCATTTTCATATGAAGGAAATCTAACAGATTTAATGAGAATTATTTTTTGAGTTCATCACAGGTCTCCATTGAAATCTTGTAAAAAATGCCACTTTCAAAGGTATTTAGATCAATCTCTTTTAATTTATCCAATGCATAAAATAAAAAATTGTCGATGTAATTTCATTTTACATAGAAATCTAATTGATGCAATTCTTTTTGTGCATAAATGTATTTGATGCAATTTGGTAAATTTGATTGTCATAAGATATGATTTGTTTCCTTTTAATCACCTATGCATGGAATGGGAATATCAACCTCTTGATATCTCGATATGCAAAGTGACTCACTTTTTGACTTTGGTTTTTTGGACTTGTAAAAATGCTATGGATGTGGACGCTAACAGACCTGTTTCCCGCTCTAGTATTTCAAATTTGCCCAGTTTGGTTTCTGGGTTTGCAACTTGTAAGGGGGTCTTGCCACCACCCCTTGTGGTTGTTGGGGGTTCTGTGAGTGCATTCTATTCTAGAGTTTTGAATGGTGATGGAAATGCTACTGCTGATAGTTTGTGTCTGGGTCTTCCAGCTAATGTCTTGCTAAGTGTTGATAGCGTTGCTGCTGCCTGCTGCTTACAGCCTCCTTCCCTCATCAAATGTTGACTTTTTTTGGTGGGGGTGATGGAGATAGTGTATCAAACACCCTGGGTACTCCTTGTTTTGGGAGTGTTGGCCCTATTGGTAATTCTCATCCTTTACCTGTGGTGGATGCCATTATCTCTGTGAGTGTTGGCCCTTGTCTCAGGGCTCCCTCTTTTGCTGGGAAACATTTGTCTTCCCCTTTCCTTGGTTTGGAGATTTCTTCTTTGGCTTTTGATGCTGGTGTTTCTAGTACTAAAGCTAATAGGAGAGGGACTACCCCCTCAAAATATACTGCTATTAATGGAAGGAGCCACACTCTTGCTATCAAGTCAATTGCTACCATCCCTTCAAAGGTTGAAGATCATCCTATTTCTTGTGCCAAGACATCACTCGTGGTTGTCTATGGCCCTGAAGTGGTATAAAATGTGGATTTCTACCAAAATCATGGTCTGGTTGGTAGATTTGTAGGCTTTGATCCCTTTCTCATGAACTTGCATCATTTTGCCAACTCTTGGCAACCTCTTATCTCAGGTGACATTGAGCTCTATCCTTGTGTTAAGGGATTTTTATTGCTTCATTTTTTTCTTTTGAAGATTGTGATTTGATTCTGAATAAGTTATGGGTTTGGGAAATCATTCCCTTTCTGTAAAACCTTGGATAGTCTCATTCAACCCTCTCACTGAACCACTCAATGTGCATTTAGTGTGGGTTCTCTTTCCTAATCTCCCACTCCATTTTTGTGAGATGTCTTTCTTTGAAGTTGTTGGGAACTCCCTTGGCTACTTCTTGAAGGTGGACGAAGATACAATGACTTTGGGCCATTCTACTTTTGCCTGTATTTTGGTTGATTTGGATGTCTCTCTATTGCTTCCTAGGGACGTTGTGCTTATGGTTGGGGATAGGCCATAGATTCAAGTGCTGGATTATGAGGGCCTTCCCTTTTTTTGTTGGCATTTCTTCTCCACTATTCATATGACCACAAATTGTGCTCTTCTGTGCCACAAATGTGCTGCTACTTGGTGGACGACTGCAAGTAAGTCTCATTTGACTATCTATGCTACTGACTCTCTCTCTCTGAGTCCCACTTTGAGGATTCACAAGCTATTGCTGGCAAAGTAGAAACCTCTACAAAAAATCTTGAGGATGCCCCTATTGTTGATCATGTCCAATTTTTTGTGGTTTTTCTAAGTCTTTCTCTTGCTGCAACCCATGTTGCTGCCCCTAATTTTGATGGTGATTTTTCCTCAGGCTAGGAGAACATATCCGCTCACTCTACTTTTGGGACACTTATTTGCACCAAGTTTCTACTATCGATGCTTAGCTTCTAAAACCCCTTGGCTGCTCTACTATTTGCTTTCGTAGTGGAGTCTCTTTTGTTGGGGAGCCTAAGGATAGTGTCGCTTAGATAGTTGTCTGACGATGTAGAAAGAACTCTTGCCCTTCTTCTCTTGCAATGTGAGTTTGGCCCACTTTGTTTGAGCAAAAACCTTTGTGCTTTTTATGATGAACTACAATTGATTTGGAACCTAAGTGAAGATCTATGATTAGAGATCACTGAGTTGATGATTAGATATGTAAGATGATTAAATCAGTAATATGTTGTCATTGATGTCAACTAGTTTGACAATACTTATCTTGTAAGTTACTATACCCAAACATCTATAGAAATGAGTAAAAGAGATGAAGAACATATATATCTACATGGAGAAAGATGGACATGTCAAATGAGGATAAGGAATACATTGGGTAACTTATGAATGAGTCTATGACCTTATGTTATTGACTTGATTATGTTGCATTCATCTATGATGAAGGAAAAGAGAAAAATGCACAAAGCAGTGTGATCGGTTAAAGAAACATTTTAGTATACACTGATGAGATGTAGTGTATACCGACAACAGTATAAACTAAGCTTGTGTTCACTGACGCATTTCTTTGTTAACTGAGCAGAGGAAAAGAATTAGATGATTAGTTTAGCCATTAAGGATTGATGAGCTGTAAAGTACCTTGAAATTAGAGTAATGGATAATGTTTGTTATGAAGATCAACGACTAGCATAATTCAAGGAGGATCTAAAGGATGAAATTGAAATGTGTTATTGACACATCAGTCGAGGAAGGTTTAAGTAGAAAAATGGATGAAGGAGATTAAGAGGAAAAATCTTATGGAGGAGAAGAAAATGGTTTACATGTCTATATAAGAGACCAAAGTTTCACAATGAAACTAATGCTAGAAGAAAGAGACTATAGAATTATCGCATGAACAAGATTCATGTATGCCTGATCATACTAGTTAAGGGGAACCGAGCTACAGAGATAACCGAGCATCAGGAAGCTATAACTGAGCGACAGTAAGATAATGAAAATTGATTGAAATAGAATAGATACATTGATCAGAGGATTTTAATGAGCTTAAGAATGGATCTAATAATTTGCAATTGAAGTTGTGTTGTATTAAGATCAAACTGCTGTTACATTTTAATAATTGTAAATAGAGAAATCTCTTAACAGAGTGGACTTGGAAAGTCTTGTAATGACATTCATAGAGTGTACATTTGTTATCCTGTCAACCCCATAGTGAATTCTGGTTGGACGATAACGATTGGTCTTAAATCCTCTAATAAGGTCACACCTAACAGTGTGTTTGTAACCTTTAATAGGGATGGGTCTTCACTGACCTCACTTAAGAAGAGTGAATATTTTTGGGTTGCCGGTCCCAAGTGGTTTTTCCTTTAATAGGGTTTCCACGTTAAATCTCTTGTGTTATGTGTTGATTATGATGATTGTTTGTTGTCATACTTTACATATTGCATATCTGATTTGATCAGTAATCATTAGTAGTTTTTCTGGCAATCAGTAAATACACAGATAGAGTACTATCTTATGTTACCGAGCTCCAAAAGTTTTAGTAATTTGTTTTGGTGATACATTTCAAAATTGGGACTGTGGATAACTGATTCACCCCCCTCTCAGTTATTCTAACAATTGGTATCAGAGCGTTGGTTTCTTAGAACAAAGTTTTAAGGACTTCAACACAAAGATCTCAAAATGTATAAGAGGGAAGTGCCAAAGCTTAACAAAGATAAATTTACAATATGGCAAAGCTGAATGAAGCTACACATATCTGGAATTGGGAATTATGCTCTAGATCTGATGGAGAATGGCTACCTTGCACTGCCCACTAGTCCCTTGACCCTTGATCAACTAAGAGACAGGCATGAACATAATGTTACTATGATGGAGATTGCTTCTGCCTATTCATATGCCAAATTTGAAGATATCAAGGACTGTACTACTGCTAAGAAGATGTGGGATAAAGTTGCTCAAGTATATAGTGGTGATGCAAATGTCAAGAGAGCAAGAGCCGAAAGCTTAAGAGGAAGATTTGATGACATGAAGATGAAAGAAGGTGAGAACATTGTGCAATACACAAACATAATAAAAGAAGTATTTCACACAATATGAGCATCAGATGGAGTTATTGATGAAGACACTCTGGTAAGCAAAATTCTAAGGACCCTATTGCCTATCTATGCCATCAGAATATCTCCAATTCATGAAAATAGGTTAGCACATAACAACACACTCACTCTTGATAATCTGATTGGAAAGCTTACAACATTTGAACTGAACAATTATGATAATAGTGTTGTACCATTTGTTGAATCCACTTTTATGTATTCTCTGAAGATTGGTAAGTCTAGTAGTAGAAATAAGAATGATGATAGTGATAGCAATACTGATGATGAGCTTGATGAACTTGAAGATCTTATGGCCAGAAGGTTACCTAAAGGTAATGGAAGGTATAGAGGTAAATTACCTTTAGCATGCTTTAACTGTAAAGAAGTTTGTCACGTTGCTACTAGATGTCCACATAAGAAAGATGATGACAGGAACAAAGAATGATCTGATGAAGGAAGCTATGGGAGAAGAGGAAAAAAAGGCTACTGACACTACAATAGAGACAATTGAGACAAAAGTGATAAAGGCAAGAAGGTATGCTACATTACTGAGGAAGAAGATATCACCGATACCGACACTGATGATGATGTGGAGGTAGCATTTGTGGCAATGAAGGATGATTCAGAAGAAGATGAAAGGTATGTAGAGACAACACTTATCTCTAAGGTTAATAGAAATGATACATGGATCATAGATAGTGGCTGTACACATCACATGACTGGTGATGAAAAATTTGATAATCTTGAAGAATACAATGGAGGACTATAAGAATGGGAAATGATGTACCCTGTATGGTAAGAGGTAAAGGAACCCTGATGATAAATGAGAAAATTAAATGTGAAAATTCTTACGGGGTAAAAGGATTAAACTATAATTTGCTAAGTGTGGCACAACTGAACAATTCAAGCCACCGAGTTGCTTTTGAGAGCAAGAAAGTGAAGATATATGATGATGGAGGAAGACTTGTTGGAACTGGTACACAATCTAGAGGTAATCTATTTTATCTTGATAATGATCAGTCTTCTTGTTTGATAATGAAAGATGAAGATGCATGGTTGTGGCATAAAAGGTTATGTCATGTGAATTTTGATAACATGATTAAGATCAGTAAAAAGAAAAGAGTTAGAGGTCTACCTAGCTTATCTAAGCCTGATCATGTTATGTGTCATGAATGTCAGAAAGGTAAAATGACTAAATCTAGTTTCAAAAGCAAAGACTATTCAACAAAGAAAATACTTGAGTTAGTGCATACCGACCTATGTGGTCCTATGAGAACTCAGAGTTATTATGGAGATAAATATTTTATTCTTTTTGTTGATGATTATACTAGGTTGATGACTGTCATGTTCTTGAAAGAAAAATATGAGGCATTCAAGATGTTCAAGTGGTATAAAGAAAAAGTAGAAAAAGAGATTGGTAAAGGTTTGAAATGCTTAAGATTTGATAGAGGAGGTGAATTTATGTTTGATGAATTTACTAATTTTTGTAATGAGCATGGTATTAAAAGACATGTCTTTGCACCGAGGACACCACAATAGAATGGCATTGCTGAAAGAAGGACTATGTCAATTGTTGATTGTGCAAGGACATTAATGATAGAAAAGAATGTTGCTCAGACATACTAGAGGGAAGCTATTAGAACTACTATTTATGTGCTAAACAAAGTACAACCGAAGAAGGACACTAATAAGACACCCTATGAGTTATGGTTTGGACACAAACCCACTGTAAGTTATTTCAGAGTTTTTGGAAGTAATTGATTTATTCTGAAAGATGAAAGGAATGGGAAATTTGACTCAAAAGGTGATGAAGGGATATTTCTGGGATATTCCAATAAAAGTAAAGCATACAAGTGTCTTAACAAAGTAACAAATAAAATGATTGAGAGTACTAATGTTTGAGTTGATGATTTTGATGATAAGAATGTAGAGGAAAGCACAAAGGAACCAAAAGACTACAATAGATTCACTTACATTGAACAACCTAAGTATCTATCGAAGCCGCAGATAGTGACAATCGGTCAGCAGGAAAACAATACCGACAGACAAGAAGGAAACACCGACGAGCAGGAATGAACTACTGAGCAAGCAAATGAACCTGCATAGGATGAACAAGAAAGAAGAGATCAGATACTGGAAAGTTTTTCCATAAGACACCATATTGAGACACAAATCATTGGAGATAGACAAGATGGCATACAGACGTGGAGTAAAGCAAGACAAGGCACATGTCTAGTTTGTGAATATGAACCAAAAAATGTGAAAGTTGCATTAGATAATGATGAATGGGTTAATGAAATGAAAGAGGAAATAGAACAGATAGAGAAGAATAAAACATGGAGTTTAGTACCTTGACCTAAAGATAAGAATGTTATTGGCACTAAATGGATATTCAGAAACAAGCTAAATGAGAATGGAGAGGTAACAAGGAACAAAGCCAGATTAGTATGCAAGGGATATGCACAAGAGGAAGGAATAGATTATGGTGCAACCTTTGCACCTATTGCTAGATTAGAGGGAGTCAAAATGTTACTTGTATATGCTGCACACAAAAAGTTTAGAGTTTACCAAATGGATGTCAAGTCAACATTTCTGAATAGAATACTTGAAGAAGAAGTCTACATAGAACAACCTGAAGGATTTGTTGATCCTGAAAACAAAGATATGGTATGTAGATTACATAAAGCTTTATATGGTTTGAAGCAAGCACCGAGAGCCTGGTATGAGAGGTTGCATACTTATTTGTTAAGTATTGGATTTGTTAGAACAAGTGAGAACAACAATTTGTATATGAAAGGAGATATTGATGATACTATTTTGATTGCTGAAATATTTATAGATGATATTATATTTAGAGGACAAGATCAAATTTGTAAGTCATTTGTTGATGAAATGAGAACTGAATTTGAAATGTCTATATTTGGAGAGATTAAGTTCTTTCTAGGACTACAAGTGATTCAATAGAATGATGGTATATTCGTCACACAATCTAAATATATCAAGGAAGTATTAAAGACATTTGGCATGGAAGATGCTAAACCTGTGGGAACACCAATGGCTACTGGATGTAGACTGACTAAGGAAGATGAAACTACAGAGGTGAACTAGACACTGTACTGATCAATGATTGGTAAGTTAATGTATGTAGTACATAGTAGACTAGACATAGAACATGTTGTGGGAATTGTTGCAAGATTTTTTGCAAACCCTAGAGAGTCACACATGGTTGCTACAAAGAGAATCTTAAGATACCTGAAGAAAATAAAAGATTATGGATTATGGTATCCTAAGGAAGGAAAATTTGAACTCAGAGTCTATACTGATGCTGATTGGGCTGGAAATGTGGATGATAGAAAAAGTACCACTGGAGGAGCATTTTTCTTTAGTGAAAGACTTGTTACATGGACAAGTAAGAAGCAAGCTTGCATTTCTCAATCTATAGGCAAAGTAGAGTATGTTGCTGCTGCTACAAACTGTTCAAATATTGCATATATTAAGCAATTATTGGAAGGTATGAATGAGATAATCACAGAGCCGGTGATTATATATTGTGATAACACAAGTGCAATAAACATTTCAAAGAATCCAGTGATGCACTCTAAAACAAAGCATATATCCATCAAATATCACTACTTAAGAGAACAAGTAAAGGAGAAGAAAGTTAAGCTAGAGTTTGTTACATCAAAAGAACAACTTGCAGACATATTTACAAAGCCTATACCGAAGGATACATTTGAATACTTGAGGACTAGACTAGGGGCCTATCCCCTGTCTACCAGTCACTAAGGTGATCTAGATGTTGCATCAACCTAATCTTATTAGAAGATCATTCATGTTGATGCAGCATAGTTCACACTTTGGATCATGTCTAAGGTTGTGAAAAGTTTGGAGAACTGGAACAGATTGGCATATCAGTATATAGAGATACAAAGAATGCACCAGACAACAGAGAGTTACTTGGCTATTGCAGAGCTATATGTTTATTTATTTCTTTGGCATTGTTGTCAAAGGGAGAGATAAACAATATGAAACAATATGCACCGATGAGAACACTGAAACATCTATCTAAGGGAGAGACAAACTAAAAGAAAGGGAGAGCACTGAAGATCAGTTACTGAGAACATAAGAAGGAATCTGAGAGTTGAAAAGATCATATCTGTAGAATGTCAAAGCTGCATTGGTAATGTTGTTGAGTAACATAGTGATTAAACATATTAATCTAGGGAGAGCTTGTACAACATTTGTTCACAAAGTTGTAGAATACATGTTTGGTATGTGTATGATATATTTCATATTACTTTTGTTTCCATCAATGCCAAAGGGAGAGATTGATGAACTACAACTGATTTGGAACCTAAGTGAAGATCTATGATTAGAGATCACTGAGTTGATGATTAGATATGTAAGATGATTAAATCAGTAATATGTTGTCATTGATGTCAACTACTTTGACAGTACTTATCTTGTAAGTTACTATACCCAAACATCTATAGAAAGGAGTAAAAGAGATGAAGAATAGATATATCTATATGGAGAAAGATGGACATGTTAGATGAAGATAAGGAATACATTGGGTAACTTATGAATGAGTCTATGAACTTATGTTATTGACTTGATTATGTTACATTCATCTATGATGAAGGAAAAGAGAAAAATGCACAAAGCAATGTGGTCGGTTAAAGAAACATTTTAGTATACAGCAACAGGATGTAGTGTATACCAAAAATAGTATAAACTGAGCTTGTGTTCACTGACGCATTTCTTTGTTAACCGAGCAGAGGAAAAAAATTAAATGATTAGTTTAGTTGTTAAGGATTGATGAGCTGTAAAGTACCTTGAAATCAGAGTAATGGATAATGTTTGTTATGAAGATCAACGGCTAGCATAATTCAAGGAGGATCTAAAGGATGAAACTGAAACATGTTATTGACACATCAGCCGAGGAAGGTTTAGGTTGCAAAATGGATGAAGGAGATTAAGCGGAAAAATCTTATGGAGGAGAAGAAAATGGTTTACATGTCTATATAGGAGACCAAAGTTTCACAATGAAACTAATTCTGAAAGAAAGAGACTGTAGAATTATCACAAGAACAAGATTCATGTATGCTTGATCATATTGGTTAAGGAGAACCGAGCTACAGAGGTAACCAAGCATCAGGAAGCTATAACCGAGCGACCAATAAGATAATGAAAATTGATTGAAATAGAATAGATACATTGATCAAAGGATTTTAATGAGCTTAAGAATGGATCTGATAATTTGCAATTGAAGTTGTGTTGTATTTAGATCAAACTGCTGTTACATTTTAATAATTGTAAATAGAGAAATCTCTTAACAGAGTGGACTTGGAAAGTCTTGTAATGACATTCATAGAGTGTACATTTTTTATCCTGTCAACCCCATAGTGAATGTTGGTTGGATGATAATAGTTGGTCTTAAATCCTCTAACAAGGTCACACCTAACAGTGTGTTTGTAACCTTTAATAGGGTTGGGTCTCCATCGATCTCACTTCAAAAGAGTGAATATTTTTGGGTTGCCAGTCCCAGGTGTTTTTTCCCTTAACAAGGTTTCCACGTTAAATCTCTTGTGTTATGTGTTGATTGTGATGATTTTTTGTTGTCATACTTTACATATTGCATATCTGATTTGATCGGTAATCATTAGTAGTTTTTCTGGCAATTGGTAAATACATAGACAGAGTACTATCTTATGTTATCAAGTTGCAAAAGTTTTAGTAATTTGTTTTGGTGATACATTTCAGAATTGGGACTATGTATAATTGATTCACCCCCCTCTCAGTTATTCTAACATTGTATTGGAAGGTAATTTATAATTCTAGTCAGCACCTTTTGTGATACCTATGTGCTATTGATGGCCTAATAATCTGTTGTTGGACCTTGCTTTTGTAATGGGTCAACCCCCTTGTTTTTTTGTCTTCTTTCAATATAACTTAACATATAATATAATATTATAGATTATAATATAAAATATATAATAGACATGATTGTGCGAGCTAGGTATTTGTAATTATCTCAAGAAATCTTTGTCAAATTGCAGTAATAGAGTAATCAATATGGATACACATAAGGTTTTTAATGTACTTGAGAGGAATAGGTATAAATTTAAGATTCATCCCTTCAAATCTATTGAAGAGGATCAAGAGGGTGCATTTTCACACACCTCGATTGGTGTTCTTCATGTTGAAGACATGAAAGCATATATACATAATAAAATTGAGTTCCTAGGCATCTCTAAGATTTATGATGAAATGCTAGGGTTATATAATGCAAAAAAAACCCTGAGAGAAGAATGTAGGAAAGTGCATGGGTTTCTAGTGATCAAATTCATGAAAAAATATGAATTTGATGAATTAGATTGGATTAAAATTGTACTAAGAAGGATACATGATGAGTTCATATGGATTGGTGGTACCCCCACTAAGATCACCAAGGAACTACTTCATGAGATTAATGGATTACCTATGACAAGTAAAGTACCTACAACTAAGAAAAACATAAGGTTTGAGGTAGAGAAATTGACAAAAACAAAGTGGAACAAAAGAGCTATGATAGTAAATGACATCACACAAGAAGATGTCAAGTTAGTAGCAATGATATTGGGGTACAAATTTCACTATAGCAATAGATTGAATAGTGTGTCAGCTAGCTTCATTCACATGGCATATAAAATGGTGGTTAAAGAGGAAGAATATGACCTATGCGAGGTCCTAAGATAGCAACTAATGGAAAAACTTGCATGAATAAAGAAGAACATGAGAACACATTTCAGATTTGGATAATTGGTTATGTACATATTCTTTCATGTAATAAGAAGATTTCCTAACATGTACTTATGGAGATTTGATAGATGTACAATGCGAATGATTATTAATTTTTATAGGATAAGTGATGAACAAAATAGATATGCTGAAGTTGTAGGTATGATAAAACATTTCCATAAACAAATGCATGAAAGGTAAAAAATCCCTTGGAGATTAGTTGACAAATATAAGGATAGCATCTATTTCATGATAGAAATTGATAGCACATGTTTTGAAGTAGTTTAACCTAGAACTTCATGGGCTACTCCTATGGGCTATGAAGTTGTGTTAGGATTAACAAGGCAGAAATAACAATTATGTGCAAATATAACTAATATTAGAAAATAATAAACCACACAGAATAGAACAAAATGGCACACAGATTTAATGTGGTTCACCCAATCCCTGGGCTACGTCCACCAACAGCAAGTCCAATATTATTATTATCCAGTGATTACAACCTGATTACAATCCGTAATCCCTTACAGCCCAACTCTGCCGCAAGTACTAAAAAATCATACATCGTAAAAAATTCCTAACCCTAAGCCATATTATACAATATTTTTCCACTTTAGGGTTAGAATGAGTTATAAGTAGTCAGCCGAAATAACCGAAAAAAGTAGTCGGCCTCAAAAAAAAAATTTCCTCGGGGGCTGCGCCCCTGAACCCCTGCTCTTGGGGGCTGCCGCCCCCAAACCCCCGCTCGGGGCCCGGCCCGGCCCCGAACCCCGGCGAGGTCGGGAGGAAAAGTGTACAGTACTTTCTTGGATAGTACTTTCCTGATTAGTCACCACAAGCTAACAAGTTGATTACACCATTTTGAAACTACACATTCAACATGTCTTATAGTCCCTTAAAGACCCCAATACTCCTAGATGGGGCACATATGAAGAAAAATATATAACAGTAAAGGAAGAGCTAGTAAAGGGAAGAAAGGAAAATAAAGTTGAGTCCCTTGTTGATAAAATAACATGGCAGCGTGGAGCATGGGATAAAAAAAGAAGAGATGAAGATTTTTAGAGAAAAGGTTGCAGAACTTGGGGAGAAACATAACATTCCCCCTCCTTAGCCTAATATTGAAGCACCTCAAGTGGTGGAGATTGAAGAAGAAGGAGAAAAGGACAAGGATGATACTCCTACACCTACTAAGAGAACATCGTAGAGGAAAGTTGCACGACAAACTACAAAAGGGAAAAAACCTCCTAAAGCTAGACCAAATGCCATGGCTAGTGGATCAGGAAGGAAGAGGAAAATATATGATACTCCTCCATCTTCAAAAAGGAAGGATAAACAAAAAAATATTGCAGAAGAAAAAACAAAAGAAGAAGAAACTCATGTTATGGAAATAGTAGATACAAAGAATACTGAGGAATAAAAGAAGAAGCAAGAAGAAGATAAAAAGGACAAAAAACTTCAAGAGGATAATTTGAGAGCACTTGAAGTAGACACAAACAAAGCAATAGAGGCATATCAAAAGAAGGGTTAGGAATAAAAAAGGTATGTGTTCAAACCATTATTAAGAGTATTGGAGAGAAGAGCAATAAATGAAGGAAAATTAGTCTCTATTGAAAAATACTATGGCATATATAATGAGGAAGAGAAAAGTAAGATAGAGGACATAGTTATGGATCATATGCTTACTTTCAAAAAGAATTTGATTGAAATAGAAGGTCAAATCAACAAGGAACTATTTGAAATATTAGAAGAAAGGAAGAAGAGAGCCTTGGATGAAGACACAAAAATGAGACATGATATCCTTCTAAAAAACATTCCTACCATGACAAGGAGTGAGATGGTAAATTGGCTTGAGAAGTTAAGGACAAAACTAAGGACTAAAACTAGAATCATCAAGTTTATGACCTGAAATTATGAAGAGGTTGAGAAAGAAACACATGACAAAGTTGGACAGCTAGTCCTTGAGGAGTGGCATGATCTTGGAAAGTCTACAAGGACTCCAACCCCGGTGATCATCTCTAATGAGCCTAAAATTGCCAAACTTGTAGAAGAGGTCATAGTTCCTAAGGAGTTAGAGGTAGTAGATACTACCTTACTCGATTTTATATTGACAATGTTGTAATTTAACTTGACACATAGCAGGGTACATCTGATCCATTTTAAAATACTAAAACATTGGCCAATATTGATTCAATAGTAAAGAATCTTGATCCTCCCAAGATCGCTCAAGAAGAATCAGATGAAAAAGAGTAGGAGAAGGAGAAAACTATTGAAAAAGATCAGGTTGAAGAAGAGAAAGGAGAAGAAAAGGAAAAAGAATAAGAAAATGGAAAGGAGCAGGCACTTAGCACTCCTAGTGCAAAAGGATTACTACCTATCACTCCTTTTGAAACACCTAGTTTGTTGGCAAGTGGTTCCCAATCATTTCCAACTAACCTAGAGGACATGGATGTATAAGATTTGATGAAATGGTCAGTACTTTCATTTTCTAAGGCAAAGGAAAAATATGAAAAGAAGACTAACAAGACTACAAAGATAATCCAGCAAGAAACACAAGTTTTGAGTAAGTTTTTGATCACACCTCCTATAGATATTGTAGATCCTATAGATAATCTAGATAATGTTCTAAGTACAACATAATTTTTGTTTGATAAATTAGAGGAAGAAGCAAGAATAAAAGTAGTTGATGATTTCAAGAGGTTAAGGATGAAAGATACTCTTGATGGGATCAAGAGTGATCTTAATGCATTGATTTCCACTGAAAGGGAAATCAAATCTTGTCTTAAGGATGGACAAGATTGCTATAGACTTTGCATGACTTTTCATGAGCATATAAAGAGTGTATCAGACATCATAGCATATGATGAAGAGGATTTAGAAAACCTCTCAAATGATTTTGGAGATAATAAAATTTTGGACACAAATAAGGAAGTTAATAGGATTACGGATAAAATCCACACCTTATAGATGGAGAAAGACAACGTTCAGAAAATCTTTGCAGAACTAAAGAACTTTTTGACTCCAAAGATCAGTGTTTTGGAGAGCACCCATAAATACCTACAACTTGTCCTAAAAACATTTCAGGAACTAGTGCCTACTGATGTAGTGACATCAGATAAAGCCACATTCGGTCTCACTGAAATGATTCAGGTGGCAGAAGCAATAAAAGAAGCTTGGGATGCCAATATATAGATTTTGAAGACAAACTACATAGATGTACTCTAGATAGTTAATTTGTGATTTTTTATACTTTAATGTTTTTTTTTGTTCACTAATTTGGACACTTTGGCACCCTTTGCGATTGATGTCAAAGGGGAAGAGATAGAGTGAAAAATGTAATATAAGGAAGAGAGTATAATGTAAGGATGAGTGAACAAATGTATCAGGAAGAGAAGTGAGACACAACTAAGAAAGATAGAAAATTTATGTGTGTAATTGAAGTACAACAAACATAAATAAAAGGGAAGTTTTTAAAGCTTATGTGTTAAGTTTTTATGTGTTGCATTTTTGTTAGTATATTTCCTTTTACATTTTTTCTTTGATAATGCACTTAATCAATTTTCACTAAGTGTTGCCATCACTGCCAAAGGGGGAGATTGTTGGCAAGTGGTCAACACATGCACATGTATGCACATGCACATGTATGCGCATGAACATGTATCCACATGCATATGTATGCACATGCACACGTATGCGCATGCACAGGTATCCACATGCACATGTATGCACATGCACATGTATGGAATGTTGTCATTTATGTAAACACTTATTAGTTTTATGGTTACACATTGGATATGATGAATATGTTTGAATACAATTGTTGAATTGGAAAATGCCTAAGTCCATAGACTGATCCAATAACCCATTTCGACATAAAAGCTTAGCGAGATTCCCATAAGCTGTATTAAGGCTTGCGATGTTAATAAAATACTTGTAGGATATCAATGAACATGTGTGAGGTCACACATGTTAGCATTGAGGATTGAAGAGATATGTTTATTTGATTGGATGTGAAGATAACAAACAGAGCATAACATGTTAGCGATCATTGAGGCTGACCTTGTGAGCATTTGGAAAGTTATTTTTGGATGCTATCTTGGATTTGAGGCCGACTAAGGATATTAATGAAACGTACAATTGTGCTTGAATTAATATGATGTTTAGCTAGAGTAATGCCAACTAGTTTTTGTCATTATACTTTTAACAAGGTATAAATATACATACACTTTTGTAAAAGTGTGTGATGATGATGAGATGACAATGGATGGATGTTAGATGTCAATTGTGAAAAAATATAAATTAAAGAGAAGAGATCAAGAGGAAGGAGAACAAGATGAGTTCTTCTAGGAAAACTTTGTTAAATCTTTGTATTCAGGACAATAGATTTTTGTAAGTGTTGTTACACCTATTGTACACCCTAACAGGAGTTATTTTCCTTTAAAAAGGCTAGGAACTTTAACATGGTTAATTCCTTAACAAGGATCTTATTATATACATCCCCTAATAGGGATATGCCTATATTGTATTAATCAATTCCTAACATGGCTAGAAATCTTAACATGGTTTCAAGATTCATAGTGCAGAATATTGTGGGTACCATCCCCACGGGGGTTTTCCCTTAACATGGTTTCCTCAAAAAAAAATATGGTGTTATGAGTTCTTCTATGTTTATCTTTTTTGCATAGTTTTTCATTTTCTGTTAAATCTTTATATGTTTCTTAAGGAAAGAAAATAAGTCTAAGAATTCATTAAAGTACTGTAACACTAATTCACCCACCTCTTAGTGTTACCAAATCCTAATAGCCTTTAGTCTCAAATTACATTTTTCTTTATATGTGAGGTGGTCTGGACTGTTGGCAAGTTGTCTACACTAAAGTATATGACTAGATATAGTGTTGTCATTATGGAAACAAAGTCATATAGTAGTTTGGAGTCAGCGCACTAAGTGTAAAGATCAAAATTCAGCTAAGTGTTGAAGACTGGACAATGTATAGAGTTCCTACAGCTCAGAGCACTTGCGCCCATGTGTATGGATGAATTATGGTATGCACCCTAGAAGTTAAGGTTGTAAGACTATAATCTTACTTAGTCTAAGAGTGCATAAGTAGATATGCAAAGATATGAAAGTTACAGTCAGTTGAAGTTGCACAACCAATGTATGACCTCCTAACAGGGTAAATGATCTTCTAACAAGGATCACAAAACACTAGTGCAGATTATTAGTGGGTATCAAGTCCCACCGAGGTTTTTACCTATTTGGGTTTTCCCGTAACCATATTGGTGTCATGTGTTGATTTCATGTTTCATGTTTATGTGAATGTTTAATTTAGTACTTAAGCATTTATAATTTAGTATTTAGACTAAAGTGAAAAGTTAAAATACAGTGAACATTGATTCACCCCCCCCCCTCTCAGTGTTCCCATTCCTAACAATTGGTATCAGATCTCTGGTCCTTAGCAAAGAAGTTTAACCACGTGAGGAGATCATGGACAAAGCATAAATGAAACATCTGAAGAAGAATATTGAAGCAACTCTTGAAGACCTGGACAATTCAAAAAAAGAAATTGAAGAACTAAAAGAAAAATTTAGTGATGCTCAATTAGTTATCAAAAGACTAAGAAAGGATTTGAAAGGATGCTCTAGCAATGATCTTGAAGAAAAAATCAAGAAGCTGAATGAAGAAAATAAGTCCTTGAAAGAACAACTTGAAGAGTTTGATGATAAGCTGACTAATAATTAGGAAGTCTGTGATGAACAGATCAAAGAAAACCTTCAACTACATGAAGAAATAAGGCAAGAAAACATGGAAATCTTGGAGCTAAGAAACAAAAAAGAAAGCTTGGAATTTGAGTTGAAAAAGTTAAAGGATCATATAGCCAAATTACACACCAGTGCTGAATTGGTAGAATCAAAGTTGCATGCAAGAAGAATCAAAGAAGAAACTAGATGTATTGGATATAATGAAGCACAAATCAGATTAACAGTATGCGAGCAAAAAAGGATTCACGAAAGAAATCTACTGATGATGAGAAGATTGAAGATCAAACCAAAGACAATGGTAGTCCTCCTAGGAATGAGCACAAGCCAATAGAGCGCACCTATTTTGCATGTAACAAGCATGGACACATTACAAGGAACTGTACAGAGGTAAAACCTTTTAATGGTTAAAATTATACATGTAATAGATTTGGTCATAGAGAAATAAATTGCAAGACTATTAAGAAGAGCAAGATTCAGCATGATCAAAGAAATCAGAATTAGACAAATGTTAGAAGTTCTCAGAATGTTACATGTCAGATATGTAACTATAATGGTCACTCAGCTAGAACATGCAGAATGGTGACTCATGTCAATGCATCGAGGAATAATAGACCTCCAGTGATTTGTCACACCTATAACAAGGATGGACATATCTCAAAGTTTTGTAGATCAAGGACGCAAGGTCAAGAAAGCCCTAAAAAGACCGAAGAACTAGTTTTGGATCCTGAGGTAGAAGTCAAGTTTGTGAAGGCCTCAAAAGATGTGAGCTTGATTTGGTTAGAAGAAAAGAAGGAAAATGCTATTGAGATTATATTGGATGCATCCCAAGTGGACACACCCTCTACATCTGCATAAATGGCCCTCAGGGTCATAGGGGAGCTAATTTAGCTTTAGACCCTTGCGTGGCTGGTATACTCATCCTCAGAGTATGCATCTTTGGACTTAAGATTTTTGAGTGTATAGAAACCTTTGTGCAAGAGTGCACATGTTGATTGTTAGCGGAACTCAAACTTGAAAACTTGAAGTGACAGCCTAGTTTACGCAAGTTGCATTAATGGAAAATTTCTTACTTTAAGTACATAGAAAGTTGTTTGTTCACTCATTGCATTCATATTCAGAGCAATTGGAGAGTAGATTGAGCCTTGGAAGTTGTTGTGAAGATTTAGAGATTGAGCTATTAGTAATTGCAGTGCATTTGATTGGCTGTAGAAACCCTAGCTCATTGTGCCGATTCAGAAACCATTAGAACATCTTAGAGATCATTTGGAAAGTGAATATCAAGTAAGTCATGGCCACTCCTATTATTTTTGGTGTTGCTGAGAAGAAGAGGTATGTTTTCAAGAGGCACCCATTTAAATCAACCCTAGATGATTTAGATGGAGCTTTCTCCTGCACGCCGATGGGCGTCATGCATGTAGAAGACATAAGGGCTTACATCTATTGTAAGAAGGAACCTATTGGACTGGATAGGTTAAGGGTACACATGGACACAATGTTGAAACCAGACAAAACCTTCATGGATGAATACACAAAATGGAATGATCACCCCATTTTTGAATATGCCATGGCATATGAATTCTATGAGGAAGAATGGATAAAGATATTGTTAAGTAGAATCCATGATGATTTGTTTTGGGTTGGAGATGTACCAATAAGAATCACAGGAGACCTAATTCATGAGATAACAAGCCTTTCTAAAATAGGCACCATCCTTCCTATGGGTAAGGATGTGAGGAAAATGGTGGAGCAAGTGTGTAAATCTAGGAGTGATAAGCACAACATGACCATTGAGTCTATAGAGCAGCCAGACATCAAGTTGATTTCAATGATACTTGGTTACAAATTTCATCACACCAGCAGGGTGAATAGTGTGTCTGCGGGCACTATTCTAGCAGCCATCTATCTTGTGCAAGAAGATGGAGAGTTCAACTTGTGTGAGATCTTGTGCACAAATTTGATAGACAATATCAAAGCCATCAAACATGATAAGACTAAGGTATTTAGGTTTGGGTCCCTAATCATCTATATGTACATTCATATAGCTGGTAAAGTGTCAGACTTGTATCTAGACAAGTCCATTCCTACCATGCCACAGGGCATCCACAAAAAGAACACTTAGAGATTAAATTACCCTACAACTAAAGACTTCCAAAGCAAGAATGTAGATGAGGTACATGATTCCTGAGAGTATTATGGAGAAGTATAAGGATACAATTTGCTTCATGGTGGAAATTGATACTACATGTATGGAAGTTGTGGAACCTAGAACTAAGTGGATTCATCCACTTTGATATGAAGTTGAAGAACAAGTTCTTGAAGCTTATGCATAGGTACTACTATCAGCCCCTAAGGATGACAATGAACCTAGGTGGGGAACCTATGAATAGAAAACTAGAGAAGTTGATACTAAGCTAAACATTGCTGCAACAAAAAGAAAGGTTGCAAAGATCACATCAGAGATCCTAAGAATTCATGGTGTATCACAAGTAGACCTTGATAAAGCAAGGGATGAAAATATTTCTCTAGAATTAAAGAGCACAGCAGAAGAAAAAGAAGATCCCAAGGTGAAGAAGATAAAAATTGAGAAAGATGACAGTCAGAAGGATAAAGAAGACAGTACTCCTTCTGCAACCAAAGATACTGCTTCAGACTATAAGCCTTTATTCAAGAGGAAGAAAGAAGCAAGCGCTATTCATCCATCCTCATGAGCATTAAGGAGTAGGAAAAACATTCAAGCACCTCCTAAGGTAGGATTCAGGCCTAGCCTTAAAGTTTTGAGCTCTAGAATTGTTGATGAGGGAAGGATTGATCAAATAGGGAAGTTCTATGATTCATATAGTGAGATTGATAAGTCTGAAGTTCATGGTATGATTATCAAACATATGATAAAGTTCAAGAAGACTATTCTTGAATTGAAAACAAAAATACTGGATAATGTATGGGACATTCTAAAAAACCTTAAAAGACAAGCAAATGAAGAAGACCTAAGGATCAGGGAAAAAGTGCTAGAAGACACTCTGCCTGTATGTTCTAAAGAAGAAATGGATCTGATATTGAATTTGGTGAAGCCACACCTTAGAAAAAAGATGAGAATTCTTCACATTATGAATAAAGATTATGAGTTGATAAAAAAGGAAATAGAGAAGGATTTTGAGAAGGTGTTGTTGGAACAACAGATCAAACCACCTACTATACCCATCACTCATGCACCCATCAAGAAAGATAATGTGGCAGAGCCCACTAATGTACCAGTGATAGGTCCTCAGGACTCAATGCCCATGTTAGAATCACCCAAAGATAGCACAATTATCATAGATAATGTGGAAATAGCCATGGCGGCTACTGATAAGGACTTGGACAAGTTTGAGGAAGCATTTTTCAGCACTAAGGAAGCAAAAATCTTATGTAGCAATACCCCTCCTACTCAACAAGAAGAAGTAATCATAGAAGATGTATTTGTTGAAGAAAAGAAAGGAGTAGAGATAGAAAAGAAAGATGAATCCTCTATTAATTTGGTTAAGGTGAAACAAGAAGTGATGGATAGCACTCCCATCAACCCCTCCTCAACATTGTTGTCAAGTTTCACAACTGACACTAGAAGTTTGGACTCCTGGAAGGAAGAAGACCCGATTAAGTTTAGCATCCTAGCTATGGAGAAGGTGAAGGAGAAGAAAGTAATGAGGAATCCTCTCCTAGTGGAATCAGTAAATATTTTGAATATTTTTCTGCCAGAGGATAAGAAAATGGTAAATGTATATTCAGTTGATGATGTGAGCATAGTCATCTCTCAGTTCAAAGTTAATTTTTCAAGCCTAGAAGAATCTGCAGCCATAATGGCAGAGGAGAAATACTTAAAGAAGAGACTCAATGAAATGATAAGAAATTTTGCACTAGACTTAGCCTCTCTTAAGTCTGGTCAGGCATCATTGAAGGAATTTGCAGACCAAGGAAGGAAAGTCATTGCAAAATCCATGGATCAGGATAAGTTCACTGATGCCCATCTTAAGAAGATCAAAGATGCAGAGAAAATGATTGACAAGGTGAAGATTTTAGTGCAAGACACATCCACTGATGTAAACATGTGTAACAATGTCTATCAAGGATAGTTGGATATAATTAAGAAGACAGGGAAAGAAATAGAGAAGATAAGGTCTAGACAAACTCAGTTGAGGAACGCTCTTGCGCCCTCACTAGACATTCTTAGTCAAAACATAAAGGAGATTGATGCGACCATGATAACCTATGATCAAGGTCTAAGCATAGAATTGGAGAAGGTGGAGAAGCTTCAATATGAATTATGTGCCCATCTACAGATAGTCAATTCTCTGATAACCTTTTGGAAGAAGGAGATCCAACAACTCAAGATTGCATATCCAGATGTTTTCCCTCAGTGAGTGTATGTAGATAAAGTTTTTTGATGCACCTTTTTCATTAATTTCAAAGGGGGATTTGTATAGAATATGGAGTATATAAGATGTATAAGGAGATATAAGAGTATGTATAAATGTATAGAAGTCAAAAAATTTTGTGTAAAGGATCAGTTAGAGACTTGGCCATATTCCTTTGTTGCCATCAATGAAAAAGGGGGAGATTGTTGGAAAGTTGTCTATATTAAATTATATGACTAGATATAGTGTTGTCATTATGGAAACAAAGTCATATAGAAGTTTGGAGTCAGCGCACTAAGTGTAAAGATCAGAATTCAGCTAAGTGTTGAAGACTGGATAGTGTACAGAGTTCCTACAGCTCAGAGCACCTGCACCCATGCGTATGGATGAATTATGGTATGCACCCTAGAAGTTAAGGTTGTTAGAATATACTCTTACTTAGTCTAAGAGTGCATAAGTAGATATGCAAAGATATGAAAGTTACAGTCAGTTGAAGTTGCATAACCAGTGTATGACAGGAGAGAACAGAGCATAGAGCTGACAGTGACTATTTTGGTTTGCGATTGTAAATTAATGTTGTAGAGGCTATGCACCCATTGTATTTAGGTTGATGACATATGTACATGTATAATTGTAAGCATGCTTAAGCCAATTCATTTGGAAGCATTATTTTTAATAGTTATAGGGTTGACCTAATTGTATATTTGATATGAGTGCATAAATATAAGGTGCACCCATTGTAATCGGTATGGAAGTCAAGAAAGTTGTAATAGAGTTGAGATAAGTAGAGAAAAGGTATGCAAAGTGAGAATAATATGTATTAGAGATTTTCTAGAGGTCAAAGCATCAGTGCACCAAAGGAATTGATCAGACAAGCAGTGTCACATCAATAGTTCACCTGCATATATAGTGTGTATCTGATCTTAGAAGGTTGTAACCTTCATCATTTGAGCAGTGAGCTCTAGGACAATGAGTCCACTCCCCTAACATCGATCATTGTAAAAGACTCCTAACATGATCTGACCCTTAACAAGGTCTACTATACTAAAATCATTGTAAAGCTACTCCTAACATGGTAAAGGATCTTCTAAGAAGGAGCACAAAACACTAGTGTAGATTATTAGTGGGTATCAAGTCCCACTGGGGTTTTTAACTATTTGGATTTCCCCATAACCATATTGGTGTCATGTGTTGATTTCATGTTTCATGTTTAATTCAGTACTTAAGCATTTATAATTCAGTATTTAGATTAAAGTGAAAATTTAAAATATAGTGAACACTGATTCACCCCCCCTCTCAGTGTTCCCATTCCTAACATGGACAATCCCCATATGTCAAGTAATAGGTCACATAAAAAAAGCATGGATATTTTAAACTTGCCAATAACACATGATAAGGAAATTCTTTTATTGTTTCTTCTAAACCTTCCACATTCTCAGCCATAAGCTTACACAAACCCCTCCCTCAAGCCAATTTAGTAGGCTTAATTGTCAGATCATACTCTTGAATCTTTTCTACCCAAGTTTCTCTCTTGTTCATTCCTTCCTCCTACTACGTTAGTATGCTTTTTGTTGCAGTGTTTGGTACATACACAATCGAGTGAGAATGAAGGATATAGAACCTAAAGTGTTTTACTACTTTGATAATGACAAAATATTATTTTTTGATAGGTGAATACTTGAGTTCATGCCTTTTTAGTGGAGTACTCATGAACATGATAGGTGATTCTTATACACTGTCAACTTTCTAGGTTAATATGCCATACTGAGTATGATGGGAAGCATATCGATAAATGATGAAATATTTCCTGAAGTTTAGATTGATTAGGGTTGGAGCATGAGGTATACTAGTATTAATATCATTGAAATCCTTTTTCCCTTCTTCATTCCACTTAAAAATTTGTTTTTCACTAATCATTTCTATGATATGTTCGGTTATATTTGAGAGTTCTGATATAAATGCTCTTAAGAAATTTATCTCACCAAAAAATATTTAACCCTAATTATGCTGGAAGGAAGGTTGAGATGTTGATTATCTCTCACTCTATCTAGGTCTATTCTGATGTAGGTTAAGGGATGGTGGATCCAATTAAGGACAATCCAACCCTTGCAGCTTCAGAATTACACAGTGGAAATACACAACAACAAGATGTTTCAAAACATATTTTCATTAACATGCTCGACTGTAAGGCCTTTTGGGTTAGGGCCAATTACAATCAATAATTAATATGCAAGATAACAAGATCCAATACAAATCTAGCTAGCTTAGTTTTGAAAACTATCAGGAACTAATGGAAACCCTAAGGAAAATTTGAACTTGAGCTCGCAAGCCTCCAAGAAATCTCCTTGTCTCCAAGCCTCAACCACTAGCTCTTCTATTACAAACTATCAGATAACAATCTGATCTGCAAGATCTCATAGGATATTTTCCACAACTTCACTAATATGGTTCTCCCAAATCAATTCTCAGAACTTCCTATCTGATTTGATTTGATCTGATCTCATCTCCCTCAAACAACTACCCAAACACCCCTTAAATACTAATCATCAGCCACAAGTTGGCTGAATGAAACCATTAACTCCTCCTAAAAAATATTAAATGCAGTACAAGTCAGCTTCCAAATAGCCTTACAAACAATTAATTCAACATGTCAACCTGTAACAACTACCAAAAATAAATGCACCAAGTCGGCCCAATAAATCACATAGAACTCTAGTCGGTAAACCAGAACTACTGAGCACTAGAGAAATAACCGAGCAGCAGTGAAACAACCAACCAAGTAGGTAACACCGAGAAACACAATCATTATCAAGAACCAGTTCCACCGAGCACCAAAGTTTCCACTGAGTTCCTTCAGTGACTGAGCTTCCTACAATAACCAAGACCATCGATTAAGGCTGCAACCGAGTAACACCGACCAAAACACAAACCACCATGCAGATTCACCAAGGACCAATAATGCCCCTGCATCAGACACCCCAAGTTTAAAAAGATGTTCATATGTGAGAAGAACATCTTCCAGGATTCAACACATAAATCTCAAATTGGTTCTTCACATACAAATCCTCCATCTCTTCACTTTGCATACTCTTCCACTTCAACTTCCTCTATCTTTTCAAATCTTTTCTTGACAACAGACATGCTTGTTCTCCAAACTAATCATTCATTTTCTCAGGATCCACCAACTCAACTTGGCTACCAATACTCAGGCTTCTCCTACCAAGCATTATATCCAGCAAAGGCATCAGGGAAAACTTCATGTCATCCTTCTCAACAGTAAACACATTCTTCACACAATCATACATAGCTCTGCAATCAAATTGCCAAGGTCTACCAAGCAATATATGACAACTATTCATCTTTACAATATCAAATAGCACAAGATCCTTATACTAGCCAATCTAAAGATTAATGAAGCATTATTCTATAACTTCTAGAGCTTGATCATCTTGCAACCAACCAATCCTATAAGGATGTGGATGTCTCATTCTATTCAAACCAAGCTTCTAAACCATGTCCTCAGTGACAAGGTTATCAATACTACCACTATCAACAATAACATCACAGAGTTTACCTATAGACTTGCATCAAGTCCTAAACAAGTTACTCCTCTAACAAGGTTCCTCCTTTGTACCGAGCAATGTTCACTGAAGTAGCAAGTTCTCAGATTCAGGTTCATTCTGAATGTTCTCATTCACCACAATAGTTCATCGGTCACCTGACTTCTTCTATGTACACTCAAAAGAATGGTGTCCTTCCTCTCCATAGTTATAGAAAGTACCCTTAAAGATAACTCTACCTGTCTTCTTCTTCAGTTCTACAGGTTTCTGTTCATCTTCTGCATCAATCAGTTTATCCCTCACCAAATGATCAATCTTTTCCTTCCCTCAAGAGTTGCCATGTTGTTTCCTCTTCAACTTATCTTCTACCCTCATGGCATACTGACAAGCATCTTTAACATAATCAATCTTCAGCATACCAAGCTCATCTTGAATATTGAATCTCAGACCATTGACATATTGAGCTACCTTTTCCTTACCAAGTTCTCTATGTCCAGACCAAATAGTATGTTTGTAGAACTCCTCAATATAATCTTAAATAGACAAATCCTTCTTCTTTAGATTCTACAACTTCTTAAACAAGTCAAGCTCATAGTTAGTAGGTATGAACTTAGCTTTCAATTTAGTCACCATCAACCTCCACCAATTGATCTTCATTTCACCTTCATCTTCTCTATCTCTTTGTAGTTCTTTCCACCAAAGAGCAGCATGTCCTTTCAATTTTGTCTGTGGCAATCTCACCTGAAGAGGATCTTCAATTTCTTCTAGCTCAAAGAAATCTTCAAGCTCACCGATCTAGTCAATCAAGTTCTAAGGCTTCAAAGTACAAGAGAAATTAGAGAATTCCATTCAGTAACTATTACTTAACTGAGCTCCAGATCTATGCAACTAACCAGTTCTATCTTCACGAGATCTATCTCTCTAGTCATCACCACTAGATCAAGTAGCTTCAAATTCATCAGTAGATTCCTCATAACCATCCTCAGTACCAACATTCCAAGGTACACCAACAACAACTCTCATGATCTCAGTGACCATGTCATTCTTCATCAGTTCTATCTCAGATTTGAAATCATATTTCACCTTCTCTGTAATCCTAGATTCCATAGTATCACAGAGATCTACAATTACTCTAGGGTACAATCTTCTCAGAGGCATCCTTAAAGACAAGAAAACCCTTTGCAAAAAACCCTATACCGACCACCTGTTGACAATCTCCAAGTTCTATGCAAGTTAGATCGCAACCTGCAACCTTACAAAACAACTAGGGCAAGATTCCACAAGTTCAGTGCCACATATCTGCAATCCAGATCAGATGATCTCTACGCTGACAAGGTTAATTTTTAGGATTAGCCCTTGCAAGATCAACCTTCACTCCACAAATAAGATCAACTCAGCTCTGATACCACCTGATGCAGGTCAAGGGATGGTGGATCCAATTAAGGACAGTCCAACCCTTGCAGCTTCAGAATTACACAATAGAAATACACAACAATAAGATGTTTCAAAACATATTTTCATTAACATGCCCCATTGTAAGGCCTTCTGGGTTAGGGCCAATTACAATTAAGAAGTAATCTGCAAGATCACAAGATCCAATACAACTCTAGCTAGCTAAGTTCTAAAAACTATCAACAACTAATGGAAACCCAAAGGTGGATCTGAACTTGAGCTCGCAAGTCTCCAAGCAATATCCTTGTCTCCGAGCCTCAACCACTAGCTTTGCTATTACAAGCTATCAGATAACAATATGATCTGCAAGATCTCATAGGATCTTTTCCACAACTTACCAATCTGGTTCTCCCAAATCAATTCTTAGAACTTCCTATTTGATCTGATTTGATCTCATCTCATCTACCTCAAAAAACCACCCAAACACCCCTTAAATACTAATCATCAGCCACAAGTCAACTAGATGAAACCATTAACTCCTCCTAACAAATATTAAATGCAATACAAGTCGGCTTCCAAATAGACTTACAAATAATTAATTCAACATGTTGACCTGTAACAACAACTACCAACAATAAATGCACCAGGTTGGCCCAAAAAATCACATAGAACTCTAGTCGGTAAACCAAAACTACCAAGCCCCATAGAAACAACTGAGCAGTAGTGAAACAACTGACCAAGCTAAGAAACACCGAGCAACATAGTCATTACTGAGCACCAGTTCCATCGAGCACCAGAGGTTCCACCGAGTTCCTTCAGCAACCGAGCTTCCTACAATAACCAAGACCATCGGTTAAGGCTACAATTGAGTAACACTGACCAAAACACAAACCACCATGCAGATTCACCAAGGACCAAGATGCCTCTACATCATATTCTGATTCCTTCCTTTGTGACTATATGTCCAAAAATCTTTTCTTCACTTACGTAGAAGACTAACTTTTTTGTGTTTAATGATATGCCATGATCTCTTCATCTTTGCAACACTACCTTTACATCCCTCATATGGTGCTTCCTTTTCTTAGAGAAAACTGTCAAGTCAGCCAAATAAACCATAATGATCTTATTACTCAAATCCTTGAAAGAAGAGTTCATATCCCTTTGAAAAGTGGCACCGACATTGATCAACTCGAAAGGCATCTTGTTATACGCAAAAGTTCCCCAAGGTGTGATATAAGCAATTTTATGTTGGTCCTCTTCAACCACACTTATTTGATTATAACCGAAGAACTCTCTGAGAATTGACATCATTTCAAATCCCACTATATTTTCCAGTACATGTTCCATGATAGGCAAGGCATAATTATCTTTCAAACTGGCCTACTTCAGATTGTGATAGTCCACACATATCCTTATTTCACTATTTTTATTTCTCATAGGGATAATATTCACTATCCAAGTATAATGATGAATGGGGTAGATAATTTTGGCTTTCAAAATTTTATGCACTTCTTTCAGGATAGCCTTGTACACTTTAGGATTATAGTTCTTGAGATTTTGTCAGAAAGGTGTGGCACCCAACTTGAGGGGAATATGGTGTTGGAATTGCCTATTTCTGAAATATTTTAGGTTGTCATAGCTCCATCCAAATATATTTTGATAGCTAATTAATATTTTTTTCAAAACCTCTTTCTCTAGAGGGGAACATGACTTGCGGACATAAGCCACTTGGGTTTCGTTACACTGCCAATATTAATCTTATCATATTCCTTCAATACCTCAGAATGAAGAGTTTTTTCTTTGGAAAAAAATTCATCTTTCCTAAAGAATAGATGCTCAAGGGACACTAGACCTTTGGTGATTTTGTTTCTCTTTAGCTTGATCACATCTTCATGGGCTTGTGAATATGGACAAAACTCTTTGCATTCATTATGAGATCCTTCAAAATACATAGATACGAATGCCTGGGTGCATGCCATGAAGTATTTGATGTGAGAATCTCCTTAGAACACTTTCCAATATTTGACATTATTTGAAACAATTGGCCTATAGATTATTTCCACCTGATATGTATCTATTTTAAAATACAGGTGTGGAAACAATAATGAAGCTGATATTGCAAGGGAATCAGCCCAAGAATTCATGCTCCGATGAACAATTTCAATAGAAAAACTATCAAAGAGCTCTATCTCATCCCATATTAGATTACAATAATGCTTCAGCCATTCATTCTTCACAATGAACAAACCCCCCACTTTTTTAACAATCAACTCGACATCACCTTTTGCAACTAGCATATTTATTCCCTTGGACTTTGCTTCTTGTAACCCCAACAATAGAGCCTCATACTCAATGATTTTGTTGGTATTTGTAAAGTCCAATTTGTAAGAAAAAGGTAAGCATTCTCCATATGGAGATCTGAGGACAACCCCTACACCTGAACCTGAATTTGAGAAACTTCCATCAAACTCCATACTCCACAACTGTATTTCCTCTCTAGGTGTTGTGACTACTAAATTGTGAATTTGTTTAGGAAGGATGACATATTTACTGAATTCAAATTCTTGATATAATATTTGAGCTTTTGGATCATCTAAAGTAAACATGGTATATTTATTTTTGGGCTCTGGCTCTAGCTTGAATTTATTCTTTCCAACTGGAATAATTGATTCTGACCAATCCATTTTTATTCCCCCCATATCTTTTCAAAATGTTCTACTTAACATATTCCTATAACTAGTTGGTATATCTACAACTAAAATAGTTAATTTCACTCTTTTATCAAAGCATGCAACGAGAACAACCTGGGCATATTTTACTTGACCCATCAATGGAACCTATTTCCCATCCATTTAGTAACATTTTCCAAAGGTCCTAGTAAGAGTTAGGCTTGAGGATTTAGAAACTGAGGATGACATGATGTTATCTAAGGCTCCTAAATCGATTATACAATTACTCAACTTATGACCATTAAGGAGCAAGGACACATAAAATGGATTGGGTTTCAACTTAACTAGTTCATATTCTTCACTCGAGGTGCTAACAATAGGTTCAATTTTTAGCATGGGGTAGCTTAGAGGAAAAGATAAGAGAATCTATGATTACACGTTCATTCTTAGCTAAATGTTGTTTACTGGGGGAATCTTGAACTTCATCACCCTTAACATATTTAATCAAATTGTATAATTATTTGGGGTTTAGCCTTAAATATTCAGTGGCTGAGATTTGGATAGTAGAGGACTTACAAAAGTCTAAAATATCAAAAGAGGAAGACACATAACTATTTCTTTGCAAAATTTTAACTTATGAAATTTTTGAATCAAACAGAGGAGTTCTTACCACTTGGTCTTTACCTTTTTCCAAGAAGTTTGAAGAGTTTCTCTAGGTGAGAACTTTGGGATTTTCTGGTTCTGAGTGAGAACCACATAGGAAGGATCTTCAAGAGTGACCAATATTTCACCACACCTCTTAGAGTCAGACTCATATTCAAGGAAGAATGTGATAGATTCACTAGGTCTCTCCATATCATTTTCTTCTTCCCTTATTTCTCTGAGTGTACCTTTGGTGTTTTCTATTTGGATTTGCCTCATCATATTAGGACAGGTTTCACCATCATGATCCATCGTAAGATGGAAGGTACACATGGTACTCTTTACTAGAGTTTCTTCAAAGGAAAGTCTTGGCTGAGTAGGAGGAAGTTGAAGTGTCTTTCCATATTTTGGTTGATTGAATTTCCTTCTACCAATGTCTTCATAAGGTTGTTGATAGGCACCACCTATTTTGGGAAGTTGTCTCTTGAGGGTGATCACATCGTTTACCCATATTTGAACTATTGGATCAGAAGATGATGATGTAAAGGGTTGTGCATTTGAGGTTTGTATATCTTTTCACCACTTTCCAATGGTTATTAAATCATCTTCTAGCTCGATTGCCTATGTTTGAGCAACATTTAGATCTGCTGGCCTACTTCTCCTCAAATGAAAATTGATGTCATGAGGCATAAAATTCAAGAAGAATTCATTTTGATTTTATTCTCTAGGCCTAGAAATGGTTGGGACCTTATGAACAATATTATTAAATTTGGCCACAAACTCCCTCATAGGTTCATGGATTTACTTTTTTAACCGAGTTAGTCGCACCAAAAGGGTGTGTTCATTTTCAATGCTTTTGAACCTATTCTCAAAAGAGATTCTCATGGTATCCCAATTAGTTATAGGCCTAGTTGGAAGGTGACCAAACCAATCCATTTCTCTTTCTGATATATTTTTCATGAAAACCCAAACAACAACGTCTTTATGTTGCACCACTAATATACCAGTTGCCACATTGAAAGCAATCAAGTGTTCTTCCAAATTTTTTTTCCATCACTAGTAAAATTTGGAAAGACATCCCTGGTTCCCTTTTGAAATTAATTATGGGTTTCCCGGTTCAAAGGGCCTACTGTAGCACCCTAGGGTTGAGGTTGAGCCATGGGATTGATTAAGGGGGTAGATTGATATTTAGGGGAGTTGGGTTTACTTTTAAAGGTACATGTATTCCAAATAGAACTAAGGATTGATATGATGATGACCCTATGGGTTTAGGAGGTGGAGGGGGTCTATTTCTAGAATTTTTAGGGAGTGTTAGGTCAAGAGAACTAGTAAGTCATTGGTGATCTTCCAAATCAAGGTCCACTAAACCTTATTTTTCTTGAGAACTTGTAAACCTATGAGACTCCAATATTTCAATTATTACCTATCTCCTTGTAGGTACACAGGACACTCTTTCCACAACTACTATGTCTTGGCACACTGGTATTACCATCAACATTTCTACAAACTCCTCCTATTGTTCTAAAAACCTAAGCACTTGTTGATATTGCTGATTGTTCCTCCTACATTTCTAGGCTAAAGAATTCAAATCTGATATTAGGTCTTCCCGAGTATCTTGGAAATCTAAATTAGGTTGTAGCACAAGAAACAAATCATTATGTGGTAAAACCATGACTTATCATTATAATAAAATTTCAAGCACAAAGTCAATTGAATGTTTGACTCCCCAACAGAGTCACCAAAAATATGTTGGTTAACATATTTGTCTCCTCTTTTTATATTAGTTTTTAAATGACTCTATCACCCTATTTCAGAAACAAAGGATTAATCAACAATTGGATAAGTGTACCATGATCACTTCCCTCTAAATTTTTGAGAAGGTACAACTCCCTTAGTATGATATTTGAATCAACTAATCTAACAAAGACATGCACTTTTAACCAGAAAATACGTAAGGCCACTCAAATCATTCTTAGATGAAGAGCATAAGAAAGATTCAAAGGAACATATCATAAATGTAGAGAGACACAATTATCTTCTATAGACCATTTCATAATATTTCAACATCTGAATAAAATAACTAATATATAACTAATATATATCCACTCATTGTGAAACAATAAAGATCAACACATGGAATGTGTTACTCCTAAATGGATTAAGTGTGGTCATTAGTATTCATTTGTATAGTCGGTAAACACAGGAGGATAGTTTAGTTGGTTATCACACGTAGTAGTCACCGAGAAAAGAGGTTACCAAGTATAATAGTTATCAAGTCCACAAGATTACCGAGTGCTAGTTAAAACCGAGACCGAGAGACATCATTTATTGAGTAATCTAGAGTTCATATACAAGTTCAGAATGGCACATAGTTTAAGATGAATAAATGTTTTCCAAGAAAGAAAATGGTTTACCAAGATCGAGGTGAATATTTATTGTAGATGAAATCATTTAATGAATAATGATTCCTATGTAATGATGATCTAGGTTATTCATTTGAACCGTTAATCTTAGTTTTTCTAAGATAATGTAATACCCTAATTAGGTCAAATAAGTTTCTGATAAAATTTGTAAGGATGTCATTTTGACAAGTATTATCAAGAAGCAGCTGCACTTATGGACATATGAAGATCAGATAGGGTTTTGACAAAAGGATTATGAAAGAAGCATATAATTTATCAGAATAGATATAAGACTATTGAGTAGTTCAAAAGAAAATACTCATTGTAATGCCCCGCTAGGCAACCCATGAGAACTTAACCTAAACATGCAGCTAAGATTGTAGAATATTTAAAAAAAAAAATTTAACATACAAGATAAACATCAATGCGGAAGCAATTACCATTTACTCACATTAATACAATAACCAACACAGGTTACAACTCTCAAGGGTTCCTTGAAAAATATTACTTTAACATTAATTAATTAATTTAGATTAAGTACAATTACAAAACTCATATAAACAAATGGAAGATAAAAGTAACACCACATATGTGATAACTTAAATACGACTGGTACCAAAAGGTATCCATAAATCCACATCCACTACACATGTTGCAGGGTATGTAATACAATAACTAAAAAAGAAGTACACATGATATCTATGAGAAACTGATACAAGATACAGGATCACAAAGAAGAAGAAGAACAAAGTACAACTCCATCAATGAGGAATAAGAAGGAACAACTACAACAAGGATCATCTAGCACTGGTACATGAACGTCAGAATCTCAAATGGTAAAAGAATCACTACCACCTGACCTCGTGAACCAAAAAGGTCTACTCCCACCATGCTAAGGAGATAACAATAGATCCCACTTGGATAAAAAACATCAAATAGATCAAGCTAAGGAAAGGATCCTGTAAGCTCTCTACTTAAGGTGAAAAAGTATAATGATATGAAAGACTCACTAATCCAGAGGCAACCGACACATGTAGGATAACTAGACTATGCATAGGAAGGTGTCATCATGTACGTCTAACCCTTGAGTCTCATCCTAGTAATCTCTTTGGATCCCGACACCCAAGTGACCATACACGGTGTCAATGACCTCTCGTACAGACGAAGTCATCAACTATGCCAACTCATCCCTTAAAAGGGGGCTATTCATCTTCTCCATTCCCATCTTAGTCTGTACTAGCACTAAGCCAGGGCGAGGAAACCATATCTTGTTAGGTTCATTTTAAAATATCTCAATGTTATATTTAGTTATCACTTGATTAAGATACTTAACAATAAGTGATCCTGGCAGCCACTTGTGGGCCCCGAAGCTTATTGCAAGCCACCTCCTACTACATATCTAGGTAAACTACCCTAGGCTCACAGATCTCACATAGATCACAAGATGATAATAATGTCCCTCAGGACTGTTCCACAACATAACAGGAACATACTGGTTCTCACATAACCATGATATCACAAAACACTCTCAAAGTGTTCACAAAAGAAATATACACATGATCCCGTGGATCATACATAAACAATCAATACCATATTCTCCTCTATAGAATATGAAGCAAAACTCAATACAACATGAGCCCAAATGGTTAAATTAGGGATGATCATCATAAAAGTACATACACATCAAAACATAGCTGAAAAAAGAATCATCTGACACATACCCCGACCTCTATTTTCCCCCAGGTCTTCTAGTACCCATTATCACATAATGAAAAGAAGACACAACATGCATGAAGAATACAACACTCGCATTATAGTAACTGAAAACTAACCATAAGCATTTAAATTCCATTTCGAATATAATTGAATCCAAATATACAACAATGAAATCTACTGGAAGAAACTGAAAGTAATCATTACAATAATAACATAAATAGGGGATATTCCCTAATATTGTCCTATGGATTCGACAGAAATAAAAACCCAATTTCAGTACATAAACCTCAATTGACAAAAAAATTGCCCATCTAAAAAAAATTTAACATCTTAGTATGAAGTTACATGTCCTAAGATAAACGTCTGTTTCAATGTATACACAATCCTCAGATACAACAAGAAATTGAATTGAAAATAACTCTAAAATAAAACAATTAATTTAGATCCTATTTCACTAAGTTTGACTTCATACCCTAGACCAGTATGCACACAACGACATTACATATAGATATATGTCAAGTTAATTCAATCTCTTATTTATAAAATGTCAAATTAATGTACAAATTTTACATCTAAAAGAATATATATTACATTTAAGAAATAAATAAATTAGAATTTAAATAAACTATATCATAATTAATAAAACTAAATTTTAAATACAATACTCAATAAACAAATTAATTAATAAAAATTAATTTTAATCATTAAACAAAAATTAAATATAAATTAAAAACAAAATTATAAAATACACTAAAACAAATTTTAATTTAATTTATAAAAAAATAAAAAAAAATAAATAAAAGAAAGTGTAATGGGGGGGACCCTGCAGGCCCCATGCCCCCTTCCCATGCACTGACCTCCATGTTGCTATGACAGTAAGTACTGCCTATGGTAGTACTTCACTACCTACGACAGTGCGGTACTACCATAACAGTACCTCTACTGCACGCGAGAGAGGGGGAAGGTTGGGGTACGGTGGCCCCAGCCTCCCCTTTCAAACTTGCACTTTCAAATAGATTTTTTTTTTTTATGATTTAAAAAAAAAATGATTTCGTGACATTTAACATATATTTTTTAAAAAACACAATAAATTCAATCACAATATATATACATTTTTTAATTAATTTTCTGGGTATCACATATGACAAACAAAAATATACAGACTTATTTTTTTTTACCAATAAATTATAAATTACCCAAGTCATGCATGTGACTTTAAAACATTTTTTTTTTTGGGAAAACAAATAAAGAACCATATATTCAAATCATGCATTGATTCAATTTATCTTGTTCTCTTTTGACTATGAATTTTTACATTGACTATGTTGGTTCTTCAAAAGATTTTACACTCCATGAGACACCAATATGCTTATGACTAATGTTAAGGAGTGGTTAATTCCAAATATGGGAAATCTATAAGCAACTGGACCAACTATAGGGACAAGACTACCCTCTTCACTTCTGGCTCTGCAAAACCAAGGTGGTTACACCTGATCCAATAAATTTAACTCTATTCCTTGTTCAATATTGGATCTAACAATAGATGACAGTGAGAAAGTACTAAATAACAACCTATTATTCATTGATTCTCCATCAGTGGGTACAATAACTCATATAAAGTAAAATAAATGTAAAAGACTGGTATTGATTGAATGTTTTAGGATTACAAGATTTCAATAATTCCACACAAAGAAAAGATAGGAAAATACAGGCCAGTGCCCTATCCATTGGGAAAAATATCAGAAAATAGACTGAATACAAAGATGTTTTGAAGAGAATCTGGTCTTTAAACATAAACACAAACACATCAACTCTTTCCTGCTTATAGAAAATCCTCAAATGAATTCAGTAAACATGTATCCCACCCTGAGCAGTATTTAATCCAATCCTAGATCAGAACTCAAAGCCAAATAAATACATATAAATCTTAGAAAGACTTAAGGATTTACAGACTAAACTCAAAGGGAAGACAAAGATTTGAAATTTGTATTAAGTATAACCTTGAACGTTATATACATCATGTTCTAAACAATAAGCTTGCAAAATAAAAGCAGCAACTTGTACTTCTTTTCTATTTCTTTGATAAGAATGATACAAAAAGTTACAATCCTTGACTAAGGGCTAGGGTTTCAGAATCTCTATCTTTTTAACACCTAAACTCTCAATACCTAGAATGACCCTAGAAAATCCTTTATATAGAAGGAAGTGCAACAAGCTACCAATCATTCTAGGGTCTACAAAATTCCTAACCCTAAAACTTTACAACAACCCTATTTGGTTTACAATAAATACATTGATGAAATAGATGAGATATTTGTAGATGAGCCACCTTGCTTTATGTCTTCAATGCTATCCTCAGATTCTTTCAACAAATCTGATTGTAATATCTCACAGTCAATCCTGTAATAAATTTTTTTCTGGCTCCCAACAACCTTCATGACTCAAAAGGTAACTGCCTTCACTTGTCTCAAGAGGTTGACAGAGTATTTTCTTTTTCAACATGAGGTATGTATTGATACCTCCACCTATTGTACACCTCTTCACTTGGGAATTCAAAATTTGCAAACCTAGCTTTCTTACTAGACAATTGTTCCCATTCATTCTCCACTTGACTAACCTTTTGTTGCATAATATCAAACATTGATTTTGCATTTATTAATAGCTTGACGGTGTTGATAAAAGAATAGGTGTCATTTAAAACACCAGTCACCCTTTCTGACAGGAGTGCATCCATCTCTTCTCTCCACTGATACAATTCTTTAAATTCTCCTTTTTCTATGAGAATGGTAGGGACCAGTTCATAATTTGAAAGCATCAGTTCTTCTTTCAACATACTTGATTTCCTTATGAAATGACCCAAAATAATGTCATATTCTACTATTTTATTCACAACCTGGTGCACTGGCTTAATCAGTGGATTGGGGTCTTCTTGGCCTTTAGACAATAAATGAAATAATTTCACATTTGGAGACCTCTCAATCCACTTTTTCAAAACTGGTGACATCTCAGTCTTATCCTTATTCAAAGCTGTAAATAAAGCATGTAATCTACTGACATGATTGAAGAAGATTGAGGGCTTCAAATCATATGCAAACTGCATCATTGCATCTGTCATTTTTTCTTCATATTTTTGGTTTACCAAAGTTGTGGCCTTTACATGTTCATCTTTTTCCTTCTCCAAATGCACCCTTATTTCTCTCAACTTATTAGCTTCCTTAGTCAATCGTTGCTTCTCCCAACTAACTCTTGCATCCATACTTGTCTCTGGGAATGGTGATGGTGGAAATTCAACAATTGGGCTTGATGAAGAAGCAACTGCAGGCTTGTCAGCTATCATCAATCGTGGTGACCTGTGATCTTGAGGTCCTGATAGCTCAGCAATTAACTTGTTTTTTTGAATAAGCTCTAACTTGAGCTCATTGTAAGACTTGAGGATAGTTTCAAATTTGAGCTTGAGCTCTTCTTTTTCTTGGGCATCCTTCTCTACCACTTTTACATTGAACTTGACAATCTCCAAAATTAGGTTTGAAGCTTCTACACCAGAAGTCTCACCTACTCTTTGTACCAAAAGATTGCCTGCATATTTCATAGAGAGGACCTCTCTTTTTCATTTTTTCTCCTCCCTCTTAAGGGACCACATCACTAAGGTAGCATGATCCTTTGAAAAAGAAGTTCCCCCAGCCTATTCCATAGTAGCAAGAGTATTCACCTTACTCTTCCTAACTTGATCAAAGATTATTGCATCAACAATATCCCACTCTGGCAGAATCAGCACCCCTACAGTATGGACCATAGCCCTTCCTTCCTCAATAGTAACCTTTTCAAACTACTTCATCAGCTCACCATTGGTCTCAATTTCAATTTCTCTTATATCCTTATCAGGGAATTCCTCCTTTTTCTTTTCACAAATCTCCTTAAATTGATATATTTTCATTCTCCATAAAAATTGGGAGAATGCCCTAGCATTGACAAATTTGTCATCAGCAAGAAATGAATCACTGGCCTACTTCAAAATAGGGTCCATTTGTTTACCCTCAAATTTAGTAACAATAAGATCCATTGCAACCTCCTTAGGTGCCTTTGGCATCCCCTCTTGTAACTCATCCTTGGAAACAAAAATATTTCCCTCACTACTCATCTGAACTAATTGTTCTACTACCCCATGTTCATCTAATTGGATGGGGGACTGAGAAGGAGAATAAGCTTCCTCTCTTGGACTTGATTCTTCTTGTCTATGCCTCTTTGGAGACGGCCCTTGCATTACTAGATCATTCATAGGCCTTTTTCCTCTTGATGTAGAAGGAAGATCCTCACCTCTCTATTGTGTTGGAAAAAGAAAACTATAACCACTTCTCTTTTGTATTGTGTATGTTCCCTTAGCAGTCAATTTCATGTACCTTGGATGACTCAAAATTTGTTTGGCCCTTTCAGGCTCTGCCTTACTGACCATGACTTTCTTTTCATTCACTGCATGCATGACCCCTTCAAAATGTTCCATAAGGGAATCCACTTTCCTAGCCCAGGGTTCAAATCCCTTCAGTGGGTCATAAGCTTTATCAAAATTTCTAATGAAATCTACAGTCTTCTTGTAGATGACCCATTTTTCCTTTTTTATTTCTTGAGTTTGGAGGTCAAATTCATTTCTTATTATGTCCTCAGGAAAATTAAATTGGTGTTCTATGAGAGCTCTCCTTACTTTGTCTTTGAACATTCCTGGAAGGAAACCCTCTATGTCTACACATATGATGGTGGCTGTTGACATTCTATAGGGCTGCAATACCTAGTTCAGATGCACCCATCCTCCTTTAGTAATCACATACTGGTGTGCTATTGTTATATCAGGGAAAAAAGTCCCTCTTCCTTTACTAGTAAGGGCACTCTCTTGTAGGATTTGCCTCAAAATTTCAGCATATCCTACCTTTAATGGAACTTGGTAAGACAAAATGTAAGGTGCCTTTTTGTAACCATAAACCCTAAACACCATAGAAATAGGATGTAAAATGTTATCCCCAAAATTGTGGACTATAGTAATGTCGTGACAATACTCCTTTGGTCTAATTAATCTTAACAACTCTCTTGGAATCCTTGGATTGTCAAAAAATAATAAAGCTCTGAGCCTTGAAGCAAAGCCCCTATCAAATGCAATGTAACTAGCATCAACTCTATCCCATGAAAAAGTTGTAGTCCACAATTGGACTGGAAGGGTTTCTCTGTTTCTCTCCTTCACAATGTTTACTGTTGAGCTGAAGAATTTCTCACCCTTGTACAAGAACATATGCATAAGCATTGAATACCACCCAAAAGGCCTACTAACCTTCATGTTATTAATTCCCATTAATCCCTCATGGATAAGATCAGCCAGATGAGATGCAAAATAAAAAATAAGTGCCAATTGGGGGTGTAGTGATTGTACCATCATGAACATTTATGGTACAGGCATATGAGTTGCTTCATCATGCCCTAAGATCAAAGTTAGTGACTAATAAAAACCCTATGCTCTTTCACTGAACAAATCTATCCTGAAAGGCTTTGGTGTGCTTGGACCGATGACGCACATGGATCCAACCTAGTCTATGAACTTTGTCAAAGGCCCTGCACTTAAATAATCCCTTTGAGCCTCGTATACCTTTGTAAACTCTGTAAAGTCTATCTTTTCCAACCCAATAGCAGGGTCATTTAGTGAAAAAACCTCCCTGATCTCATCCTTAGTGATACTGATCAAATCATTTCCATTTACATCCTTGACACACTTTGTCACAGGATCATAGCATTTAGCAATTTGTATTAATAATTTAGCATCCATAAAAAATCCAGGGACTACTAACTTCCCAATATCAAACTGCCATATGTTGTTGAGGGGAGCACATGAATTTCTCTTTCAATAGGCTGACTTGAACAAAATAAGACCATTATGATCCTCTCCCACCCTAGCATCTCTCATCCAATTCCCCCTGTCATGGAGTCCATCAGCTATTGAGTCCCTAGGGTTCCTCGGGACCAATTCTTTTAATCTGGCTACCCCATTATCAGAATGTGTGAGTAATTGCATCAAATTTTCAAAGACTCCCCTATCCTTATACTCTTTTTTCCCAGATAAATTCCTCTTTGGTGGCATATTAACTAGGGCTTCTTAGAACAATATAGAAATACCTAAGAAAAACCCTACAAACTATTAGCTAGGGACACAAATTCTCTCACAATTTCTTCACAAACTTCAAACAATTCTTAGATTAAAAAAAAAAGACCTACCAGGCATCTAAAAATTTTGCTTGATATCATTTCCAGAGAACAATCTAGCTCATCGAAATGATTATAAGAGAGGTAAAGAGAAACAATGATCAAATTTTGATATATAATGTCACCAACCATTTACAATCCATCTGCACGTAGCTCATTAAGTCTGCCATTACTGAAAGTTGGCGGCCTCAGCACTCACAGGACCTGAAAAATGTCACAGAGTAAAAAATTTAAATTTGGACCGTTGATTTTGTTTCTTTTCCTGCGCATCAGACGATCAACAAAAGTAACCATGCAACCTTTTGTTACTTTTCCCAAACTAGCTCCCAGCCAATGAGAATAGTTCAAATTACCCATGTGGGAAAAGAAAACACTTAATTTTACTTTGATTGGAGTGGACAGGTGTCACCTTGTTGCTAAAGTGCATGCATTATATACAAGCATCTTAATTGAGTGGTGCAATGATAGCCACAAGATCTTTTTCCAACCTATCACATTTTACCACCTCCTACAGTGATGACCCCACAATTCCCTTCATCAAATCAACAACTGCCACATTGTTAAAAAAATAGCAAGTGGGCCTCTTTAGCTCTTCTTCCTCAGTACCAATCATCTTGACAACTACCACATCACAACTCCTAGCAACCAATGGCAAGCAAACACATCGATGTGACCTGGCACCTTAGGCACCACTGCAAATCTCCTCGCTTATAGAGAATCAGACGGTTGTTGCTAAAGCGTAAGCTTAAAATGCTATCATCTTTCCTCAACGGTATAACGACAACCGCAGGATGAAACCAAACTTTAGGCTTTGAAAAAGTATGACCCCACCTTTACGACATTGCCTAAGACAGATGTCACTCAAAGGAAATGCCATGGGATAAAAGGTGTCAGAACTCTGTAGCGTCAAAAAAGACCTCAATCAGATGGCTGTCACTAAAGCATGATGCTTAAAAGGTTATCAATTCAGTCTAGCAGTATAATGATAGCCGTAGATGTGATCCAATGTTTAATTGCTAGGATACATTTGTTGATGGGCCCACCTGGACATATGGCACTTCATCGCTAAAGTGCATGTCATACATTCTGACAATAGGCAGTCTTGCAGTTCAATGAAAACCACTAGTTTAAAGGGGGGACAAACTATTGAAAAATTAACCGGAGACTTAGGCTTCGAAAGAAAAAATTAAAGGTGACACCGTCGCATAACTTAACAATATAACATGTAAAGTGATGGGTTAAAGGGGTGGAAAATAGAACATGTTTTAATTAGAGAATTAGTTAACCAAAAAGGTAATGTGAAAATAGAACAAGGTTTAAAACCAACTAGGGCTTTCGTCAAACCTAGGGTTTTCACCTTAAAACCTTGCCCTCAGGTCTATAAACTGGAATTTTTTCAAAGTTTTAGCATGAAGCTAGAAAAGTTTTATATAGTGATAATAGTGGCTCATGCTTGGGGATGTGTATCTCCTACAAATACAATGAGAAAAATGGAATCTCTTGGAAGAGCAGACCAGAATAAAATTTCGATTGGGAAATAGAAAAGCAGAAAAACCCTGAAACTAAACCTGCACAGGGACTCAGGAAAATATCTAAGAAAAGTAAAAATTTAAGAATTGACCATGAACTGGCAATTCCATGAGCTCCCCTATTAGATTTTTCAATAAATAAGAATTTGTTCCCCATTCTTGTTCAATGACATATGGTCCTAACCAAATGGGTTCAAATTTCCCATGCTTTCCTTTATCTTCTAACCTTGCATTCCACATCAAGACCATATCACCAGTTGCAAAATTTCTTTGAGTAGTCCTTTTGTCATATAGGACTTTGCATTGGGCCTGCATCTTCTCATTTTTATCATGTGCATCATTTCTTACCTCATTCAATTGAATCAAATCATTTATTTTGACAGTCATTTCATCCTCCATATCATCATCATAGGTTTGTATGAACTGATACATTTCTAACAAATTATTTTGTGGTAATCTTGCATTGATCCCATATACTAAGTCAAAAGGGGCACACCCTATTGCTTTCTTCACTGTAACCCTATCAGCCCATAGGGCTTGCAACAACTTGGAATCCCAGGCCCTCTTATTCTTATCTAATACTTTTTTCAAAATTTTAATCAAACTCTTGTTACTGGATTCTACTTGGCCATTGCTTTGTGGATGGTAGGGAGAAGAATATGAGATTCTTATTCCATTTTCCTAACAAAATTCAACCAACTCCTCTAACCTAAAACACATTGCATTATCAACCACCATAGTTTCTGGGCAACCAAATCTTCTAAGGATGTTTTGCATCATGAAATCTGTCACCACCTTACTAGTTGCTCTCCTTGAAGGGATTGCCTTAACCTATTTGGTGAAGTAATCAGTTGCCACCAAAATATAGGAATGTCCACCACTAGATTTATTAGGGATTTCACCAATGAAATCCATACCCCACTTTTGGAAAGGAGCCTGAACAGTAACAGGTTTGAGAGGCAAGTTCCCACTAAATTTTAATTTTCCTGCAAATCTTTGACAAGGGTCACACTTCTTTAAAAACTAATGTGTATCTTTGAAAAGTGATGGCCACCAAAAACCTAACCTGATAATCTTATGGGATGTTGTCTTTGCCATATAATGTCCTCCACATATCCCATTATGCATTTCATCCATCAAAAGCTTGGCCTTATCCTGATCTACACACCTAAGCAAGACACCTTCATTACTCCTCCACCATAACTCACCACTTATAATTGCATATCTTATGGAGTGAAGCTTAATAGTTCTTTTCTTGTTATTATCTAACTCAAGGGGTAGAACCATCTTTTGCAAATATTTAACAATATCCTTGTACCACTCACAACAATCCATGTTACATACAAAAGGTCTCTGATTTTCCTCCAACATATTTATCTGATTTGCATTTAAATTGCCTTGAGCCATCAACTTTGCTAAGCCCAACCCTCTTACCAACTTTGTAATGTGAATGTCAATATTAAACTCTTGAATCCTATTGATCCATCTACATCTTCTTCCTAAAATTTCTTGCTGGACCAAGGCATCCTTGACTGCAACACTTGGAACATAGGCAAACACTGTGGCTCCAACTAGATAGCACCTAAATGTTTTGATAGCTTTTACCAAGGCATAAGCTTGCTTCTCAATGATATAATAGTTCAATTTTGTTGCCTGTAGGGTCTTGCTGAAAAAAGAGATAGGCTGTTCAAAACCATCAGCATTTTTTTGTAATAGTACTGCTGCAATAGTATGGGTAGATGCAAAGGAAAAGATCTACATTGGTTTACTATAATCTGGTGTTTTTAAAATTGGGGCATGCTTGATAGACCTTTTAATACCATTAAAAGCCTATACTACTTCCACATTCCATTCAACTTTTGCCCCCTTTTTTAACATTCTTGATATAGGAATACTAATTTCTACAAAGTTTGTAATAAATCTTCTCAAGAAATTGACCTGTCCTAAAAAGGATTGAATCCCCTTGATATTCCTTAGTAAAGATAGTTTATCAATAGCTTCCACCCTTTCTGGGTCTATTCTCACTCCATCCTTTGAAACAATATGCCCTAGAAGTTTTCCTTCTACCACACCAAAAGCACACTTCTTTGAATTCAAAGAAACCCCATACTCTAATGCTGTAATGAAAATCTTTTCTAGATGTTGGCAATGTTGTTCTTCTTTAGCTGAAAATGTTGTTAGATCATCTTGATATACCACCATGAACCTATCAATGAAATCTGCAAAGGCTACATCCACAGCCCTTTGAAAAGTGGCACCAGCATTAGTCAACCCAAAAGGCATCCTTACATAAACATATGTCCCCCAAGGAGTTGTAAATGCAATTTTAAACTACTCTATGTCCTTAACCATAACCTGATTGTAACCAGAAAAGCCATCCATCATGGACATCAATTCTGACCTAGTGACCTTTTGCAACATGTTCTCCATATTTGGTAATCCATAGTTATCCTTCAGAGAATTTATATTAAGATTCCTAAAATCAACACATAACTTGATGTCACCATTTTTCTTTCTAATAGGCACCAAATTTGAAACCCAAGTGGAGTGTCTAATAGGCTTGATTATTCCAGCATCCATCATCTTCTTGAGTTCACCTTGCATTTTATGTGCCAAGGTAGGGTTAACAGGTCTCAACTTCTGTCTAAAAGGTTTTGTACCCTCTTTGAGTGGAATCTCATGTTGAAAGAGGTCCTCCCTATTGTATGGTGAAAATGTGACCACACTTCTATGAATCCTTACATGCAAGAAAACTCAATAATGAGCCCTCACAAATCGATCCATAGCTCTCTATGCATGGAGTTGCAAGATTTGTAAAATTGCTCTCAACTAGAGCTATAAACTCATGACCTTGCTAGTCAACCACACAATGAGAGATTCCAAATCAAAGACAAGGGAAACAATGTCAATATCTCCAATGAAATCAATATGGATGCAATGCAATGCAAACTAATCTATGAGAATGAAAGATGCAAGCTATGCTATGAAAGGAAAATACAAGTGTTACAAATCCTCCTATTAAGCTATGTGAGATTAATCTAAAACATGAAAGGAAATGATACCATGATGATGCAACTATGATGCAAGCTAGGATGTAATGTAGACGCAAGATGAATGCCAATGATGCTCCAAATCTTCAAAACTTGATGCAAGAATGTCTCCAAAAGCTTCAAGATGACTTAGAAAACCTGTAGCATAACAATAGCATAAAATTCAAGTGTATGCAAAATGAAGAAGAGAGCTCTTCTTTTATAGAGAATGAAAAATCAATGGACGATCGAGATTAAGAGGCAAAAGACTTAATCAACGATGGAGAAAAATGGAAGCTTGATCCTTGTGCACAAATATCCTCCAATAAGAAAATTAGAAGCATTTACTTTATGTTGAGCATTTACTTTATGTCCATGTGAGACAAAAAGTACTTTTCTTTTATTTTTCTTTATAAATAAGAATTAAATGCTTTATTTGTGCAACATAGGATAAGAAGAAAAGTGGGGATTTTTTTATTTAAATAAAAGGGGAGGAAATTCTTTTTAATTAAATAAAGGCTTAGGATAAAGTGATTTTATTATTTAATTAAAAGAGATTTTTAATTAATTAAAAGGGAGCATGTTCTCTTAATTAAATAAGATTTTTTTTTTCTTTTAAATTAAATAAGGTTCAAACCTTAGGAAATATTGAATTGATTATGATTTGATCAAGGAAATTGATATAATTGATATTGTTGATATTTGAAAATATTGATTCAGGGATTTGATAAATTGCTAAATGGGGGCCCAAAGTCTAGGTGACCATTTTAGGGTGCATACACCTATAAGTTTTGAGATCTTCATAAGACCAGGCAAAAACATGCCTAAATTTTCTGAGAAGATCAATCAAATTTTTTCTAGTTCTTGGGGACAAACACTTGGCTATATAAACCTTCTTGGGGACAAACCTTGTACCCAAGTTTATTTCTTCCAGCTCATTGGTTTTATCAGTACTAGTAGAAGAAGCTTTATCCTTATTATCAAATGCCCTTTCAAGAGCAACTAATCCTTTGGGAACTCTATTTGATTTTAACTGCAAAACCTCTTTCCCAAAAATGACATCTTTACCATTCACTGTATCGATATAAGTACTGAAATCCATTTCTTTGTTACCAAAATGGGATTCACACTGGAGAAATCTAAATATGTCTTGGTCATCAGAGAAAACCTACTAGTTATCTATATTATCAGGGATGGAAGGCCTGGCTTGCACTTCTATATTGGAAATACCAACAAATGTAATATCTTTAGGTTTAAGGGCCACATTAGCCAATAAGTTTGCCATTCTATTTTGACTTCTTTCCATCAAACAAATATTAAAAGCACTAAAACTTTCAATCTCATCCCATACTGCATTTCTATACTGTTTCAATTTATGATTCTTTGAGGCATACTTTGATCTGACTTGGGAGACAACTAACTCAGAGTCACCCACTACTTTAAAAAATTTTATATCATGCCTTGATGCCAACCTTAGACCTATCAATAGAGCTTCATACTCTGCAACATTATTTGTGCATGAGAATAGAAAAGTAAAGGAGAATTTGAAATTTTTACCATTTGGAGATATGAGTAAGATTCCAGCTCCAGATCCTTCCTTGCTATTTACACCATCAAAATACATAGTCCACAAAATGTCAAGATCAATCCATCCCTCCTGGTTTTCTGATCTATGTGTATTTTCAACATTCTCATCATTACCTTTGTCTTCAACCTTGAAAGCATTAATATCAGTGTCAAGAAAGCAATTCATGGTGTCTTCTTCTTCTTCAATCATATGTGGAGTCCTGAGTTCTCTAGAAATCTTAATGTTCTATCCCTCCAAGTTGAAAGTGGAAAATGATAAATCAAATTGTATGCTGCCTCCCATGGAAGCACTCCACTTTCTTGATAGTAACATCCCATATTGGGGAGGAATATCGACTACCAAGAAAGTCATGGTCAATTGTTTGCTGGGGTATGCAGCCAATCTATAGGGTAAAGCCTTAATGGTACCCACAAGTGTTACTTCCCTTGAATCCATTGCCTAACATCTGCCATGAGGTGTGTCCACCTTTAACCCTAGCGACTTCATAACCTTAGTAGGCATAACAATGTTTGATGCTCCAGAATCAATCATACAATTTTTTAACAACTTTCCATTTATCTGCAGAGTTAAAAAGAAAGGATCAACTGTTCCTGTTGTAGTATTAACAACATTTGCATCCAAATAAATTTGGGGAATTTTAGAAACAATCTCTCTCATTGCCATTTTCATTTTCAGCATTTATAGTTGCTACTTGTTTCTCTACCCTTTCTATTTTTTGAGAATCCATGGGTACCATACCATTTATCCAATTTAGGGCCTTTTCCTTGTGTTCCTCTATTCTCATCATCTCCAACAAAGGGACTTTGATAGTAATCTGTGACAATAATTTTCTCATATCAATTGGAACATATTTTGAATTGGAAAAATTTGGCTTCAAAACTGCAACTTCTTTATTAGTCTCCTGGATAGATATGTCTGCAGTTTTTACAATATGGGCTCCATCCTCTTTCTACAAAGCTGGAACAACATCCATAGTGGGTTTAGATTTTACCTTATAAACAATGTTGGGTTTAGCATTTTTCTTTATTTTAACCTTATCAATAGGATTAGCATCCTTAGGCATATCCTGCGATGTTTTTACATCCTTGTTTGTTTCTTGATGAAAATTCCAGCAGGCTTCTGATTTGGATTACCAACCACTCTATTTCTCAAGTTATAACCTATTTTGGCTTGAGTAACCATATCTCCTGTTATCAAGGAAATTTCCTCATCAGAAGGCCTTCTCAAAACAATTGTTTCCTTAACTTTCAAAACATTGCATTGGTTGTTATCAGGCTCACTATCTTCATCAAAAAAAACTTGTTGATGATATGCTTCAGTTTTGGTCTAAGAATTGAGAATATCCTGGTTTTCATCTTCTTTAGCAGAGTCAACCTCATCCCAAACATGGGAGGAAATCATCCCACATCCCTGGTCATCATAAGGCTGTTCCTCATTAGACTCTTTCTCCTCCTGTGAAGAGACACTTTGGGATATGAAACAATAATTGGGATCATGTGGTGACTGACAAACAATACACCATGGGACATCTCCCACCATGTTCATTGAGTTCCTTTGCAATGGATCAGGGGTCCTATCATTTGGTTTATCCTTTCTCTCAGGAAGAATAGGCTTTCCATCTTTCCATTGAGTGTTATATGGGTAATTCTGCATTCTTGGTAATTTGTTGAAATTATTAAAGGGAGGCTTATCACCTCCTACAACTTTAGTATTTCTGTTCTCACCAGGCTTTAAGTATTTTATTGCCTTCAAGATTTGTTTCAAACTATCATCATCTTTCAACTTCATACTCATAGGCTTCCCTGGATCCTTTCTATTCAACAATTGTGATTTGTTATCTTCCCTTCTTCCCAACTTTCCTAAAATTCTTCGGTTACTCTCTATGTTCATAGCTAGCTTGTAAGCTTCAACAAGACTCCTTGGGTTTTTGTCTCTCAAAAGGTAGGCCATCTTAGAATCAAAGGCATTTAAATATGTGACAAGACATACTCTATCATCCAATCTGATGACTTGCAAGAGTTTATGCATAGCCTTTTGAAATCTGACATTAAACTCAACAACATCCTCATTGAAGTTCTTCTTTATGTTATTAAATTCATTTAACATAAAACCCTCATGTGTTTTATCACCATACTGTTCTTTGAAACAATGCCTAAGTTGATCCCATGAACCTATGCTACCATGTGGCAAAGCCCTAAACCAATCCCTTGAATCTTCTATTAGGGATTGTATAAATAATTTCATGATAACATCATCAGACACAATGTTATAGTCATCAATCACATCAATAAATTTTTTTAGATGTTCCTCACAAATAACAACATTACTTCTAGTAAACTTAGGAAGTTTCTTCCTGGTTTCTTTAGGGATGGGGTTAGGATACCCAGGGATGCCAGTAAAAACCAATTGTTTTCATCTTTCATGTATAACCCCTATGTTAAAAATACCAGCACCCTGAGATGTGGATGCATTAGTATTTGTCATGGCAGAAATTTTGAGTCCTCCTGGTGGGGGAACACCAGTTGTTTGACTAGCTATGTTTGCAACATTAGCTCCTTGTGTCATAGTAGAATTGGTAAAGTTAGAAGGTCTTGTAGACCATCTAAGAAAATCAATCTTCTTCTTCATTTCTAGTGCCGAAGCTTCCAATTCTGCTTTTTCCAATTCTTTAGCTGGCAATTCCTATTCCCTTTTAGCCTTTTCAAGGTCTACTTCCAACCTTAGAGTGGAATCTATGGGAAACTTTGGGCCTACTGGTTGATTAATCGAGACACCCACTGCTTTATGCTTTCCCTTATCCCTTGGGTTCCTTGTTTCAAACACCTGTTGGACAATGGGATATTCACTTGTCTGCTCAGGAATGGGAACATAATTTATAGCCTCTAAATTTAACAACTGCCTTCTTAGTTGGTCAGCCCTTATCATGGTATGCCTAATTTTTTCTTCTTTTTCCTTTTCTCTCTTTTGCCTAATAGTTTCTTGTTCATGAATTCTCCTTTCCAATTCATATACTTCTTCAAATATTTCCTCAAAATTAGGCAAAGTTGTTTCAGATTCAGCCTACTGTGCTTGAGGCTCTTCTTGTTGATCTTGAGACTCATGGAGGCCTTGGGGCAATGATGAACCAAGGGTGAAAGGGGGGAAAAATTCTTGTCCACTCTTGCTTTTACTTCTAGATCTTCTTTCCCCTCCATACCGTCTATTAGGGATTATTTTCCTATTATGGGGTAACCTTTCACCCTCTCTTTCTGAGGGAGAATAATAATCCTCATACTAGTTTAAGCCTAAATCAACTGCCTCTTCATATTCTAAGGCATTTCCCTCCTGAATAGGAGGAGCAAGACTTTCTTGTCTTGAGTTTCCTTTTTGTTTCTAGGTAAGAGACATGTCATTACTACTTTTTTCTCTTCTACCCTGAACTCATCTAGATGTAGCTGGAAGCTCACCCTGCAAACTTTCCTCTGGGTGTTCCTTCCTCCAGGACCTTGTATTTTTGAAACTCATAGTGATATAGTAATGTTTTATATTAAGCACTAGTATAGAGATGTTTTAGAGTTGCCACCCAGCTAAATGGGATTTTTCTATGATTTTATCAAATAGGAAAGGTGGGCAAAATGAAAAGGAATCAACTCTATGTATAAGGTAACTAACTAGTTTTGAAAACAAGCAGGCCAGGAGTCTTGCTCAACTTGTACCTGCATTATTTTATACAAATCTCTATAATATCCCTAGCAGAATCACCATCTTGTTAGTTCTTCAAAATATTTTACACTCCATGAGACAACAATATGCTTATGACTGATGTTAAGGAGTAGTTAATTCCAAATATGGGAAATCTAAAAGCAACTAGACCAACTATAGGGACAAGACTGCCCTCTTCACTTCTGGCTCTGCAAAACCAAGGTGGGTACACCTGATCCAATAAATTTAACTCTATTCCTTGTTCAATACTGGATCTAACAATAGATGACAGTGAGAAAGTATTAAATAACAACCTATTATTCATTGACTCTCCATCACTGGTACAACAACTCATATAAAGTAAAATAAATGTAAAAGACTGGTATTGCTTGAATGTTTTAGGATTACAAGATTTCAATCATTCCACACAAAGAAAAGATAGGAAAATACATGCCAGTGCCCTATCCATTGGGCAAAATATCAGAAAACAAACTAAATACAAAGATGTTTTGAAGAGAATTTGGTCTTTAAACATAAACACAAACACATCAACTCTTTCCTGCTTATAGAAAACCCTCAAATGAATTCAATAAACATGTATCCCACCCGGAGTAGTATTTAATCCAATCCTAGATCAAAACTCAAAGCTAAATACATACATATAAATCTTAGAAAGACTTAAAGATTTATAGAATAAACTCAAAGGAGAGACAAAGATTTGAAATTTGTATTAAGTATAACCTTGAACATTGTATACATCATGTTATGAATAATAAGCTTGCAAAATAGCAGCAACAACTTGTACTTCTTCTCTATTTCTTTGATAAGAATGATACAAAAAGTTACAATCCTCTACTGAGGGCTAAGGTTTCAGAATCTCTATCTTTTTAACAACTAAACTCTCAATACCTAGAATGATCCTGAAAAATCCTTCATATACAAGGAAGTGCAACAAGCTATCGATCATTCTACGGTTTACAAAATTCCTAACCCTAAAAATTTACAACCCTATTTGGTTTACAAAAAATACATTGATGAAACAGATGAGATATTTGTAGATGAGCCGCCTTGCTTTATGTCTTCAATGCTGTCCTCGGCTTCTTTCAACAAATCTGATTGTAATATCTTGCAGTTAATCCTATAATAAATGTTTTTCTACTTCCCAACAACCTTCATGACTCAAAAGGTAACTACCTTCACTTGTCTCAAGAGGTTGACAGAGTATTTTCTTTTTCAACATGAGGTATGTATTGATACCTCCACCTATTGTACACCTCTTCACTTCAGAATTCAAAATTTGCAAACCTAGTTTTCTTACTAGACAATTGTTCCCATTTGTTCTCCATTTGACTGACCTTTTGTTGAATAATATCAAACATTGATTTTGCATTTATTAATAGCTTGATGGTGCTGATAAAAGAATAGGTGTCATTTAAAACACTGGTCACCCTTTCTGATAGGAGTGCATCCATCTCTTCTCTCCACTGATACAATTCTTTAAATTCTCCTTTTTCTATGAGAATGGTAGGGACCAGTTCATAATTTGAAAGCATCAGTTTTGCTTCCAACATACTTGATTTCCTTATGAAATGACCCAAAATAATGTCATATTCTACTATTTTCTTCACAACTTGGTGCACTGGCTTAATCAGTGGATCAGGGTCTTCTTGGCCTTTAGACAATAAATGAAATAATTTCACATTTGGAGACCTCTCAATCCACTTTTTCAAAACTGGTGACATCTCAGTCTTATCCTCATTCAAAGCTGTAAATAAAGCATGTAATCTACTGACATGATTGAAGAAGATTGAGGGCTTCAAATCACATGCAAACTACATCATTGCATCTGTCATTTTTTCTTCATATTTTTGGTTTACCAAAGCTATGGCCTTTACATGTTCATCTTTTTCCTTCTCCAATTGCACCCTTATTTCTCTCAACTTATTACATTCCTCAATCAATCATTGCTTCTCCCAACTAACTCTTGCATCCATACTTGTCTCTGGGAATGGTGATGGTGGAAATTCAACAATTGGGATTGATGAAGAAGCAATTGCAGGCTTGTCAGCTATCATTAGTTGTGGTGACCTATGATCTTGTGGTCTTGATAGCTCAGCAATTAACTTGTCCTTTCAAATCAGCTCTAACTTGAGCTCATTGTAAGACTTGAGGACAGTTTCAAATTTGAGCCTGAGCTCTTCTTTTTCTTGGGCATCCTTCTCTACCACTTTGAAATTGAACTTGGTAGTCTCCAAAATTAGGTTTGAAGCTTCTACACCAGAAGTCTCACCTATTCTTTGTACCAACAGATTGCCTGCATATTCTGTAGAGAGGACCTCTCTTTTTCCTTTTTTCGCCTCCCTCTTAAGGGACCACATCACTAAGGCAACATGGTCCTCTGAAAAAGCAGTTCCCCTAGCAGCTTGTTGAGCCTGTTCTACAATAGCAAGAGTCTTCACCTTACTCTTCCTGACTTGATCAAAGATTATTGCATCAGCAATATCCCACTTTGGCAGAATCAACACCCTTGCAGTATGGACCATAGCCCTTCCTTCCTTAGGAGTAACCTTTTCAAACTACTTCATCAACTCACCTTTGGTCTCAGTTTCAATCTCTATTATATCCCTATCAGGGAATCCCTCCTTTTTCTTTTCACAAATCTCCTTAAATTGATTTATTTTTATTCTCCATAAAAATTGGGAGAATGCCCTAGAATTGACAAATTTGTCATCAGCAAGAAATGAATCACTGGCCTACTTCAAAATAGGGTCCATTTGTTTACCCTCAAATTCAGTAATAGTAAGCAACCTCCTTAGGTGCCTCTGGTATCCCCTCTTGTAACTCATCCTTGGAAACAAAAATATTTCCCTCACTACTCATCTGAACTAATTGTTCTACTACCCCATGTTCATCTAATTGGACGGGGGACTAAGAAGGAGAATAAGCTTCCTCTCTTGGTCTTGATTCTTCTTGTCTATGCCTCTTTGGAGAGGGTGCTTGCATTACTAGATCATTCATAGGCCTTTTTCCTCTTGATGTAGAAGGAAGATCCTCACCTCTCTGTTGCGTTGGCAAAAGGACACTGTAACCACTTCTTTTTTGTACAATGTATGTTCCCTTAGGAGTCAATTTCATGTACCTTGGCTAACTCAAATTTTTTTTGGCCCTTTCAGGCTCTGCCTTAGTAACCATGACTTTCTTTTCATTCACTACATGCATGGCCCCTTCAAAATGTTCCATAAGGGCATCCACTTTCCTAGCCCAGGGTTCAAATCCCTTCAGTGGGTCATAAGCTTTATCAAAATTTCTAATGAAAGCTACAGTCTTCTTGTAGATGACCCATTTTTCCTTTTTTATTTCTTGAGTTTGGAGGTCAAATTCATTTCTTATTATGTCCTCAGGAAAATTAAATTGGTGTTCTATGAGAGCACACCTTACTTTTTCTTTGAACATTCCTGAAAGGAAACCCTCTGTGTCTACACATTTGATGGTGGCTGTTGACATTCTTTAGGGCTGTAATACCTAGTTCAAATGCACCCATCCTCCTTTAGTAATCACATACTGGTGTGCTATTGTTATATCAAGGAAAAAAGTCCCTCTTCCTTTACTAGTAAGGGCACTCTCTTGTAGGTCACCAATTTGCCTCAAAATTTTAGCATATCCTACCTTTAATGGAACTTGGTAAGACAAAATGTAAGGTTCCTTTTTGCAACCATAAACCCTAAACACCATAGAAATAGGATATAAAATGATATCCCCAAAATTGTGGACTATAGTAATGTCCTGACAATACTCCTTTGGTCTAATTAATCTTAACAACTCTCTTGGAATCCTTAGATTGTCAAAAAATAATAAAGCTCTGAGCCTTGAAGCAAAGCCCCTATCAAATGCAATGTAACTAGCATCAACTCTATCCCATGACAAAGTTGTAGTCCACAATTGGACTGGAAGGGTTTCTCTATTTTTCTCCTTCACAATGTTTACTGTTGAGCTGAAGAATTTCTCACCCTTGTACAAGAACATATGCATAAGCATTGAATACCACCCAAAAGGCCTACTAACCTTCATGTTCTTAATTCCCATTAATCCCTCATGGATAAGATCAACCAAATGAGATGCAAGATAAAAAATTAGTGCCAATTGGGGGTGTAGTGACTGTACCATCATGAACATATATGGTACAGGCATATGAGTTGCTTCATCATGCCCTAAGATCAAAGTTAGTGACTTATAAAAATCCTGTGCTCTTTTAATGAACAAATCTATCCTGAAAGGCTCTGGCGTGCTTGGAATAATGTTGCACATGGATCCAACCTGGTCTATGAACTCCCTTAAAGGTCATACCCTTAAATAATCCCTCTGAGCCTCGTATACCTCTGTAAACTCTGTAAAGTCTATCTTTTCCAACCCAACAGAAGTGTCATTTAGTGAAAAAACCTCCCTGATCTCATCCTCAGTGATACTGATCAAATAATTTCCATTTACATCCTTGATACACTTTGTCACAGGATCATAGCATTTAGCAATTTGTATTAATAATTCAACATCCATAAAAACTCCAGGGACCACTAACTTCCCAATATCAAATTGCCATATGTTGCTGAGGGGGGCACATGAATTTCTCTGTGAATAGGTTGACTTGAAAAAAATAAGACCATTATGATCTTCTCCCACCCTAGCATCTCTCATCCAATTCCCCTTGTCATGGAGTCCATCAGCTACTGAGTCCCTAGGGTTCCTCGGGACCAATTCTTTTAATCTGGCTGCCCCATTATCAGAATGTGGGAGTAATTGCATCAAATCTTCAAAGACTCCCCTATCCTTATACTCTATTTTCCTAGATAAATTTCTCTTTGGCAGAAGATTAATTAGGGCTTCTTAGAACAATATATAAATACCTAAGAAAAACCCTAAAAACTATTAGCTGGCAACACAAATTCTTTTACAATTTCTTCATAAACTTCAAACAATTCTTAGATTCAGAAAAAAAGACCTACCAGGCGTCTACAAATTTTGCTTGATATCATTTCCAGAGAATAATCCAGCTCATCGAAATGCTTATAAGAGAGGTAAAGAGAAACAATGATCAAATTTTGATATATAATGTCACCAACCATTTACAATCCATCCACACGTAGCTCATTAAGTCTGCCATTACTGAAAGTTGGCGGTCTCAGCACTCACAGGACGTGAAAAATGTCACAGAGTAAAAAATTTGAATTTGGACTGTTGATTTTGTTTCCTTTCTGGTGAATCGGATGATCAGAAAAAGTAACCGCTCACAGCTTCATCTTTGAAAAATCTGACCTAGTTGTATGTGAAACACGAGTACTGGATGTAAAAAATCCCATGCATTTGTACCAATTTTTGGGCCTCTTCTATTATTTTTCTATTAGATATCCTGACCAATTTAAATCATAGAATTCCCATGAACACATCATGCACTTTCCTATAATTTTCTAATGTCTTTCTCTTCTGTAGCATGGGGTAATATTCAAACATGAAGATATCCTCAGCCCAAGGTTCATATGGAATTCCTATAAGTCCTTTATATGTGCAAGATAATACATAAGGTATGAAGACATAAAGAAATCATTCCCATTTAACTGAGACATTTTGTGTTGTTCTCTTATTGAATCAAAAATCAATTCACCCCAATCTAAAAACTACTGACCTTCCAAAATAATTTGTATATAAAAATACATCCATTTGGAAAACAAGTGAGCTTCCAACGAACCCTTAACTCTATGTAGTAACACCATAATATCATGAACATAGGGTTTCATATGATCCTTGTTAAGGCATTTGGATAACCAAGAACCTCCTTTCTAGATATTATGCAACCATATCTTGGCTATAATAGTTCAGTATTTATCTTCTTCTTTATTGAATTTAACAACTGAATGGGCATGAGAGAACTTAGAGAAATTATGATCAGGAATTCTAAGTGTAGAGACTATGGTTTCCCTATTAACAGAGAGAAGAAATTCCCCATATTTCTTTCTTATGCATTCAGTTCTACTATCATTACCCATTTATACATTCCTGAATCAATCCAGGACACAAAATAGATCGGGGAAAGGAGAAAACCTCTAGTAAACTGCTACTTAGAATTTCTATGATAAAAGGTTTCTCCATTTGGTTTACCATCCATTCTTTGAGATATTCTAAATCGACCTCTTTCATATTAGTGTTGCTTATTATAGGCCCCTCAAAAACTAGGTTAGAGACATTTACAAAGAAATGAAACACATACTTCATGTTGTTTCAACCTCTATTCTAGATGGATTGAATCTCGTTAAATCTTTCAACTAAAACTTAAAAACATAGAAAAAGAAGGCTACTAGAGCTCACCTTTTAGATACAGATACTTTGAACAATTTCTTGTATCCATTTGATTTTACCTCCACCACTTTGCCTTGGAAATGCAACTATTTTCAATTATTCTACTAAATATCTCTTTAAATAAACAAGGCAAATGCAATCATAGAAAGGAGGCTCTCGCCTGCCTAGGCCACTTAAGAAAGATCTCCTAATCAAGGATGTGGGAAACATGGTTAGCTTGCTGAATAGGGTTAAAGGTAATCTAATGGATATCCTTTGGGAGGACTGGATGTATAGTTTCATCCAAGCTATTCTTGACGATGAAAAGTATGTTGACTGGGCTGAGGTCATAGCTGAAAGACTTCCTGAAGAATTGTCCCAATCTGTAGAAACTGATAGCTTTCATATGTCATCATACTTTTTTTATATTTGGGCTTGTTGTAGAGATTGGGAGGGTTTACCTCATGAGTCATGGACTAAAGACATGCTTTTGAATACTACCATGTGTTCCAAAATAAGAGGAATTCTAAAAAATTTAGAAGAGTTCAAGAGGTGTTTCTAGCCAAACTTATTTTTGAATTAAAACGGAAGGAGAACCACGGAATGACTGAGGAAGCTATGGAGTTAATTAAATTTTATGGGAGTTTCTATATCCAATTTCCAAGGTTCACTTACTTAAGAATTGGAAGTTTTTGTGGGGAACCTTTGAAATTACCTAGATACTACTTAGACAAGTACATTCTGGTCGATGTGTGTAAATAGTTGGTTCAAGTTGAAAGAAAGTATAAGCTCAAAAGAGGAGTTGGTTTCTTGTTTTCTATTGAACTTGGCCATTAATGATGTAAATTCATGCATGAAACCTTGGCTTTGGAAACCGAATTGAAAATAATGAACTTGAAGCCTTATAGAACCAGAAATTATTTTCATGATAAGAGCTTTCTTGCACATCATTTCCAAGTGGATGCCACTTTTCTTCACTAGCCATACCTAGAATATTATTGGGTAGATTATGAAGATGATTTTGAAGTTAGGAAAAGGCTATGGTTCAAATTTACACTGAGCCAAATTATCACTCTAAAAGTACCAATTGATATCAAAAGGGTTGAGAATGATGAAGATGAAGATATTGTGGATCCTCAATATGCTAAATTAGTTGAATGTGTAACCATTCCAAAAATTGATTGGAGAAAAAGACAAGAAGAGGATGTTAGGCTTAGGACACATGATGTGGTTAAAAGAACAGAGAAGTGGTTGGCTAATAGAAAGAAGGAGAAAGTAAACAAGGTTGAACCTGAAGTTGAAGAGAGAGCTTCAAAAGCCCTAGGAACTCACTCCCCAACCATTTTCATTGATGAAATTGAAACATTGTCTCTTATAGGTGAATCAGAACCAGAGGCATAAGTTGTTCCCAAAAAAAAAAAAAACCCAGTTATTACCCAGCCAACTGTGAGAGTTACCCATTCCAGAAGTAGGAAGAAAACCAAGCCCACTAAGGTACCCTACATTGTGATAGATTTGGAACCTGTTGAGAAAGAAAAGGTAAAAAAAACTATGCCAGTCATGGATACTTTTGAGAAAGCTCCAACGGTTGAGGAAAAACAAGCAGATTCATAAACAGTTGTGCAAGGATCCCTAGCATTGGGTAATTCTTTGGATTTTGAAACCCCTCCAACTAAGAATAGTTCGAAGGCCTCAAAATAGCTTAAATTGTCAGTAAACAAGAAATAGAGCTTTGTTCCAACGTCACCTCTAGTTGGAGACATGGTTATAAAATACCTTGGCAAAAAAATCCTTAAAGTAAGAAACCAAACGTTGAAGCACTTTTGGATCTAGAAGAGGATACAGTAAATTGGATGGCCAATGTCTTCACCCCAACCATGAACAAGTATAATGAAGAAGTAACTCTATAGGATTTTAAAGTTGAACATATTGACCTTGGAAAAGTGACCAGAGCTGCAGATGTAAAGGTATTTGAGCCAAGTAGTAATAAAATTACTCGCCGAATCTGGAAGGATACTAAAGATAAAAGAGAGCTAAAGCAGTCCCTGAGGAAAATGTCAGAGTACATACAAGCCATCCATAACCTAAATCCACAACTCCTAAATGGGATTCCCTTGAGCATCAAGATAAAATCCTCCAAAAATAAAAAATTCTTAGATCAAATATAGAGGGATATGTATGTGTCCAAGAAGTTTGGTGAATGGGCTAATGTTGTTACCAAGGAGGGGGTTTATTATCTCTCAAATTTAGGTAAACCTTATCAAGCTGAACTTGATACTGCTAGAGAACTGGAAAGTGAAATTTTTGCCAAGGAAACTAAAAATTAGGGTTGGGAAGTTATAGTTTCTAGAATGGATGAAATTTTGACTTGCGGTTTCGATAAGTTTTTGGTAGAAAAACTAGTGTCAGGATTGAGTGAAAATGCATTATTTTCATTAAAAGTGAACATGAGCTAGAGAAATGAGATTTTTGAGGAAGGTATGTAGGTATCCACAGAATTCTTAAAGGAATTGAAGTGTATACATGAAATTATGGATAATAATCTCAAGGCCATTGACTTGTAGATAAAAGAGAAGATATCTAGCCCGGTTTGAAAAGTAGAGAAAATTAGTACCTTCATAGAGGAAAAGATGAGTGATCAGAAGAATGCTAAGAATGTTGCAATCAAAGATTTCATTAGGATTAGGAGGATTGATTGTTTACTAATCATGGGAAATTATCATCTAAGTATGCATAGGTAGAAGGTAGAGGAAGTACAAAGGGGAAAAGACATCTGGACAGAGAGGATCAAGACCATTGGTTTGCCTAGTCACCATCTCTTGACAAATTTCATGACAGATTTCCATGAGTGGAGTGTAATGCATCCAGTCAAAAAGACTCCAGAGAACCCAGTCATTTCCTCTGTGAACTGAATCTTGCTTAGGATAGTTTATTTGATTAGATAGTTTAAGGGTGTAGTTAATTATGGTTTTAAAGGGGTAGTTTATTTAACTCTAGTTGGAGTTAGTTTTAAAATTTGATTAAGCCCTACGTGGCTATATATTTTGATTTTCTCGACTCTGTGAGGGTTTATTCTCTGGTTATTTTAAGAGACATCACTATACTTTGAAATGATTTGGTTTTCAGTATATTGCTTTAATTTCAAGTACTGTTGAAACTTTATAGCATTCAAATATAATATCAGTTGGTTTATATTAGATTGCATTATTTCTCTGATTAGTTGGTTAGATTGGACATGTATGGTTGATTTTAGTTGGAATCAGATTATATATTACATGATCCATGTACGTGCTATTAAGTGTTTACAATAATTTTCTGGTTTTCAATTTGGTGGCCGATCACAGAAATAGTTTTATCACTCTTTAAGTCATTTGGCTTATAATTGAATCAATTTATATTAATCTATAATATTCCTTTGTAAGCTTGTAATGGAATATTATTTTTCTTTTAGTACTTTATGGTAAAAAGTATCCCATACGATCATTCTTTTGGAATAAAGGACCTAAAAGATTAGTCATTTCAGAAGGTAGTTGCACCTTTGATGCAGAGAGGATAGTCATGAGTGACTAACTCAAGCTGATAGTGATAGAGTTTCCTCTTGATTGGGTTGGTAGTCAAACAATCATTAAAATCTTTGAGAAAGGAAAAATATGCTCACTAACATGTTCAATGGGTTATTAGGCATCATCTAGTATCTCCCTTTCATTTTTTATGCCTCATATGAGATATATTTGTTGATGAAATACCGTGTTGAGAGTTTGTAAAGTATGTATTAAGGGGCATCGAGGTCTACCCACCTTGGTTTTGCAGAGCCTAAAGTGTAGAAGGATTTTCAAATCCTTTTCAATTGGTTCAGTCCTCTTATCAATTTTCTACCTGGAGTTGGCTTCTCCTTAGAAATGTTTGAAGAGTATCAGTAGCTATGGAACCAACAAAATAGAGACTCCATTGGGGAAAGAGATTGAAAAGGCTTTATTTACCCTGTTAGAATACTTTTTATAAATTATAAAATCATATTTTCTCAATTAAGTTATCCCATCCATATCACCAACAACTTAGGAGATTTGTTAAAAATTTGTGGAATAAATTTTATAGTGAGCTACTCTTTTCTTTGTTAATTTTATCCTAGAATTTTGTTGTTATATAGAGCCATGTTCTAGATGGTCATACCCCTTTGTCAAGTGTGTAATTCCCCAAGGGTGGTTTGATAGTTTGTTGATGATCATCAAGTGTAAATTTGGTCCAGATGTGTCCATGTTATGTAAAGATTTTATATCATCTCACCAAGTGTGAGTGGTAACACTAAGATCTTTGTTTACAATAGTTGCATTGTTAAAGTGAAATAAATGAAGGATTTTCATCTTTTTTGAAGCATATCTAAAGCTCTTGTGATGTGTTTCCCATCCTAGGAGGATAATCATAAGAACTCATGTTGTTGGAGTTGAAGTTTTTTTGTGTTGTTGTTGGTTTTTTAAGAAAGATGAAGTAGAAAAGAAGTTTTAGCAGTTAAAGTATTTATCCTCTTCAAAGAGGTGGCAACTCTACCAAAGAATTTAGTGAACATGTGAAGTAAGCTTCATATCTATCAACATTTCTAGCCAACACATTGATTTACTGCCACAACACCTCCGGGTATTTTGATTTTCATGTACAAAATGTTTTTATGAAAATCAGTTGTAAAAATTTATTTCCCCATTGACTAATTTTAGAACTAAGTAAGGGAATGGTAGTTGTTACATACTTCTGATATTTTGAGCTTATGCATTAGTGTTTTGAAGTATGTTTTAGGGTTTAGGGTTTGGGGTTTGCGGCTAGATAACATCTTTGACATGCATGCACAAGTCAGTCTTGAGCACATTGCTCTCACCAACTTGAAAGAGGAATGGGATAACCTCTTGGAGTTAGTGAAGAAAACCCATCAGTCAATTTTTGACAAGCTGTGAGTATACTAAATTTTTTTTGTATTTGGCATTACTATCAAAAAGGGGGAAAACAATGTATTAGTTGGTATGTCAAATATGTACATAGTTTCTAGTATACTATATATATATATATATATATATATATATATATATATATATATATATATATATATATATATATATATATATATATATATATATATATATATATATATATATATATATATATATATATATTACTGGGAGCATGCACTGAGGGGGAGTACTTAGAAATTTTTGATGTGTATATGTATATGGTGGAGATATAAGTTGCATAGAAAATTTTGTCTATATACATTCGAAGTTTTGATACTAATGCCAAAGGGGGAGATTGTTATCTCTATTGAGCTTTTAAGGTTGTCATTAGTACCAAAGGTTTGTAAAGATATTGGTTGGTTACTTACATTGAGCAAATCGGTAACATAAAGCAAAATAGACTAGTCGGTAAAGCAATATACCGAGAACCAGCAGACACCGACATCGACAGATAGTAAACATCGAGCATCGCAGTATACACCGATCAGTTTACACAGTGTTTACCGAGGATAATAGGAAATAGCATAGTAATCAGGAATGACACATTCTTCTATGCAAACGGTTACAATGGTTTATAAAATGTTTTACCAAGATCGAGGAACATTTAATGTGATGATAAACATTAAATACAATGTATATATTTTGTAATAGATGATCTAGGTTATTATTGTACACCATAGATCTTAGAGTTATGATTATTTTGTTAACCTAATTTTGCTAAAGTGACAAAAATAGAACACTATATATTGGTGTGTTCACATCATTTTTGATGTAAGTTGATATATGAATCATGGATCACTTGAAGCAATTGCCTATCTTCAAGTCTATTAGTTAACAGAGAAGAACCAAGAACAGAGGTATTCAGATTGAGCAGAATCAACAGAGGCTACCGAGCAGATTTAGAGCAAAGATTCATCACAAGCAAGGTGATATTTTATCAAAGCTTATAGATCTGTATCAGACAGGTAAGTTTCAAATAGAAGATAATTACCTATTGCTTTCTGACAATTGTAATAGAGTTTTTAAATAAAATCTCTTAACAAAGTAGACTTAATAGTCTTATGTAAATCTCTTAACTGAGTGCACACTTCATTAGTGCTGTTAAAATCCTATAACTAGGTAGATCTAGTCGATCTAACATGTCACTCCTAATAGGGTGAGATCACCAGAAGTGATCAAAACTTGTAGCCCTAACAGGCAAACCTTTTCTAACTGCAGTAGTGAAGAATTTGTGGGTGTCATCCCCACCGTAGTTTTTACCTTCTTACAAGGGTTTTTGCATTACCAAAATAAACTTAGGAGTGACAAGAGGTTTACCTTGTGCATTGCTTCTACACACATTAGATGTATGTCTTGGTTTGCCACAGTGGTAACATGTCAACACTTTAGGTTTCTGATTAGGATTGTTGTTGACTTGTTCAACTTGTTGTGATGATTCTCCTTCACTAGTGTAGCCTATTCCAGCTCTACTTCCAAATCTTCTTTGATTAGTCAGAAAGTCATCAATCTTCTTAGAACTATCCTCAGCAAGTTTCTTCATCTCATTTTGTTGCTCTTGATTTTTCACTTCATTTCTCAGCTTCTCATTCTCTTCTTTGAGTTTTCCAATATCTTCTAGTTTTCTTGACAACTCAACATTCACTTGGTTTACCTCTTGATTCACAGTCATCACTTGATTAGTTACTTGGAAATGTCGGTCAGTGAGTCTCTGTATCTCACTCTCTTTAGTTTGAAGTTGTTCAGTTATCTGTCTTCGGTCATCAATTGCCAGATTTTTTTCTTGCTCGGCTTGTTTTGCTTTGTTCATTAGTATCTGAGATTCTCACCATCTGAGATTCTTGACCATCTGATCATTCTCACCATATGAGATTCTTGACCAATTTGTAGTGCTTTCACTTGATCAGTTAAATATTGATTCTTTTCAGATAGATCAGTGATTATGCTTTCAAATCCATTGGAGATGCTTCTAGAACTCGATCCAATATGCTCGAATATATCATCAACAAATTCTTCATGGTAACCGATCTCATTCTGTAGGATAGCTAAGTTCTTCCTTTCAACTAGTAATTTCTTCAGTCCTTCCTTGGCTTGTTTATACTATTCCACAAACATTTGCATTAGTATCTTCTGATTCTCAATAGTCTTGTCAAGCTTGTATCTCTCCATGACTTAGATCTTTTCCCTTCAGTGGTTAAACTGTTCAATAAGAGAACTATGCTCTGATACCAATTGTTGGAATAAAGAGAGATATGTGCTGAGAGGGGAGGGGTGACTTAGTGCATCTAAAACTTTACTTGTAAACCTTTCAGATCTTATAACCATAAATAGTGATAACTGACCAAAATAACTTGAATCAAATTGCATGAATCATTCATCTACTTAACATAAGTAAGTAAACAACATGAAAACAAATTCACAATCTCATGACACAAGTATTTTGGTAATGCAGAAACCCTTGTAAGAAGGTAAAAACTACGGTGGGGATGACACCCGCAAATTCTTCACTACTGCAGATAGAAAAAGTTTGCTTGTTAGGGATACAAGTTTTGATCACTTTTGGTGATCTCACCCTGTTAGGAGTGACATGTTAGATTGACTAGATCTACCTAGTTATAAAATTTTAACAACACTAATGAAGTGTGCACTCGGTTAAGAGATTTACATAAGACTGTTAAGTCTACTTTGTTAAGAGATTTTATCTAAAAATTCTATTACAATTGTCAGAAAGCAATAGGTAATTATCTGTTATTTGACACTTAACTGTTTGATACAGATCTATAAGCTCTGATAAAATATCACCTTGCTTGTGATGAATCTCTACTCTGAATCTGCTCGGTAGCCTCTGTTGATTCTGCTCAATCTGAATACCTTTGTTCTCAATTCTTCTCTATTAACTGATAGACTTGAAGATAGGCAATTGCTTCAAGTGCTTCGTGATTCATATATCAGCTTACATAAAAAATGATGTGAACAAACCAATATATAGTGTTCTATTTTTGCCGCTTTAGCAAAATTAGGTTATACAAAATAATCATAACCTTAAGATCTATGGTGTATAATAATAACCTAGATCATCTATTACAAAAGATATACATTGTATTTAATGTTTATCATCACATTAAATGTTCCTTGATCTTGGTAAAATATTTTATAAACTGTTGTAACCATTTGCATAGAAGAATGTGCCATTCCTGATTACTATGTTGTTTCCTGTGATCCTCGGTAAACACTGTGCAAACTGATCAGTGTATACTGTGATGCTCAGTGTTTACTATCTGTCGATGTCAGTGTCTGTTGGTTCCCGATAAACTGTTTGCTACTCGGTATACTATTTTACCGACTAGTTTGTTCTGCTTTATGTTACTGATTTGCTCAATGTAAGTAATCGACCAATATCTTTACAAACCTTTGGTACTAATGACAACCTTAAAAGCTTTGGGGTTTACAGTTTGGGGTTGAGGGTTTGGGGGTTGGGTTTCGGGTTTAGGGGTTGGGGCTTGGGGTTTGGGGTTTGGGGTTGGGGGGTTGGGGTTTGGGTTTTGGGGTTGGGGGTTGGGGGTTTTGGGTTTTGGGTTAAGGGTTTGGGGTTTGGGGTTGGGGGTTTGGGGGTTTTGGGTTTTGGGTTTTGGGTTTTGGGGTTTGGGGTTTGGGGTTTAGGGTTTAGGGTTTAGGGTTAAGGGTTAAGGTTTTAGGGTTGGGGGTTTCGGGTTTAGGGTTTGGGGTTTGGGGTTTAGGGTTTGGGGTTTGGGGTTTGGGGTTTGGGGTTTGGGGTTTTAGGGTTTTAGGGTTTAGGGTTTAGGGTTTAGGGTTTAGGGTTTTAGGGTTTTAGGGTTTTAGGGTTTAGGGTTTTGGTTTTGGGTTTTGGGTTTTGGGTTTTGGGTTTTGGGTTTAGGGTTTAGGGTTTAGG